>ML816678.1:38431-54253 GCA_009831015.1 Picea engelmannii | reverse complement strand
ATGTTAATGGCTTCCAAATTTGCAAGGTTATGGTAACATTGTGTCATGGCCCTGGGCGCCTTAATGTATTTTATTTCCATGACGATGTGTAAGGAGTAATGTCTTGTAATATACCATTGATTTATGTAAGGGTAATATATGTCATTATAAATTAAGGTGCAATTTTAGTGTTAGGTATTTTTGAAAAATAATGGCATTGTGGACTTGCCTTAATACGATTAAATCTTTGGTTATTAATGATTTTAGATATAAGGTCCGTGATCCAAGTACCTTGAACTACAAAGATTATAATAGGGAATCTGCACTTACTTAAATTTACATTCCTTTACGGTTGGCCAGGTATCTCGTCTACTAATGGAGTTCAAATGGAATAATTGGTCTAAGGTTAAGGTCTTGAGTATAAATAGTGGATGGTCGATGTTGAAATCCTTCCGGCTTGCGTCTTGTTCTAGGTGGGGTTACTAGTTTCTGCCTGAGTAGTCGGCCATGAGCCTGTCTAATCTTCTTTCGAGAATACACAAGACTAAAAGCCCTGCTTTTCTGTGCAGAAATAGTAAACCTTACTGTTGGATTATTCCATTTGGGACTGTACTGTACTTAACACCGGGTGTTGTTTTCTGCCTACAGCTTCTAGTTGTGTACCTTATGTCAAGGGGCCTTTATTGCTTGTTGTTACTGTGATATGTCGGGATCGTCTTTTTGTGTTTGTCTTGCTTGCGTCTTGTTCTAGGGTGGGTTACTAGTTTCTGCCTGATTAGTCGGCCAGGAGCCTGTCTAATCTTCTTTCGAGAAGACATAAGACTAAACACCCTACTTTCCTGTGCAGACATAGTAACCCTAACTCCATGGATTCTTCCCTCGGTGTTCTTACTGTTCACCCCCAGTATGTCTTAATGTTTTTGTGGTGCGCCTTGTGCCTATGGTCGTATATTGTTTTTGTTACTCGTTGTGTGCCTTTAGTATTACTTTGTCATGGTTGCATCTTGTTGGTCGTCGAGTGGTGACGTAGAGTCAGGTGTGTTGTAACTTCTACACGCGCACACACCTTAAAAATAAAAAATAAAAAATTGCACCTGTTTTCAGAGTTGTTGTCGTAACGAGGAGGTTCGTTACATATGGTATCAGAGAGGGTTCAACCCGCGACTTGGGATTCTCTACGGCTTCTGTTGACATGATTGTATTTGATTATTCTATTGTTGATTGAGCTAATTGTGTGTGTGCTGGTAATCATGGTTAGAGGACGCCATAGAGGCAGACGATGGGGTGCTAGGGGAGGAGGCGTGACGCCTCCAGCAGCATCCACGCCTGAGGGATCTAACCCCCAGGGAGGCAAGCAGGTCCTTGGACAGGATAAGATAGCAGTTGTCGATGTTGTGGGGATGATGAGATCCTTCCAGCGCATGTCTGAGGCGTTGATCAGTAGATTGGACAGAGATGAGGCCAGGGCGTCGACACCTGCTGAGGTTCCACCGCACGCACTGGCCGTTACAGGTAGCATTCACCGTGAACTCGAGAAGGTAAAATTTCTTGAGTTCTTTGGTGCCCCGGACGGCACAGCCGCTGAGGCATGGTTGGAGAATATGGCGATGTGCTTTGCACTTCATGATTATACCTCCAACATGAAGGCCCGCATGGCGGTATTTCAACTGAAGGGGAGCGCTCTTCTATGGTGGAAGACGCTCCTACCATAGCTGAACATGGCCGTCGAAGACGTGTCATGGGAACTGTTCAAGGAACGGTTCCGAGAGAGGTATCTTTCAGAGGAATTCATTGAGCGCCAGCTCAATGAGTTCAACACATTACGACAGGGAGGTCATACGGTGCCCGAGTACGAGGCACGTTTTATGGATTTGCTCCGGTATGCTCCTCACTTGAACACTGAGAAGCTCAAGGTCAACCAGTTCATGTTTGGCCTTAACAGCAGCCTACGTGCAAAGGTTAGGATTCTGATGCCTCAAACCTTGCACGACACTGTCCAAAAGGCCCTCATAGAAGAGGAGGAGCTTATTAGCGGGGGTCAGACCAGGACTCCAGCGAGACCTGCAGGACAAGGTTCATCTGGAATGCCGCAGCACCAGAAACTAGCGAGGCATACGCCAGGATATCGTGGCTTCCAAAGGGGATCCACGTTCACTACACCTCGACGACCGCCGCCTCAGCAGCGGACACCTTATCAAGGAACACAGCACCAACAACAACGTCGCCTGCAGCAAAAGTAGTTTAGGCCTGTTCAGCAGAACAAACCAGGGTTCCATGTCGGTGGGCAGTCATCTTCTACTTCGGGTACCAGGACTACTGGGCCAAAGAAGGGGTGTTGGATGTGTGGGGAGCCACACTACCAGGGCGATTGTCCTGTGGAGAGGACCAAATTATCTGGATCATCCAGACCCACTACAGTGGGATATATGGGCAAGGCCCATCGGATTCATGCAGTGGTGAATAACCACCAGGCAGAGCACCAATCGATTGTGCTTGAGACGACAGGTACTGTCACTGACCAGACCCTTAGTATTTTGATAGACCCAGGTGCTACTGAGAGTTTCATTTTTGGTGCAGCGCTAAAAAGGATTAAGGTCAAGGCAGTCAAACAGGATGACTTTAGCTTCATAGATATGGCTTTTGGAGCCAAATAGAAGGTCGGAGGAAAGGTTACGGGCTATGCCCTTAACCTGGGAGAGTTTGTCACGAGGGTCAACTTGTACATCATGATCTTAGGATCTTATGACGTCATGATCGGCATGGATTGGTTGGAATCGCATGAGGCGATACTCAACTGTAAGAAAAAACGATTGAGCTTAGTCGATGATGAAGGATAGAGACGTGTGATAGTAGGACGGAACCAGGGAGTATCCCTGAGGTTCGTCTCTTCCTTACAGTTACGGAAGAGTATGCACAAGGGGTACAAGCTTTATGCGATCCTTGCGCTAAACGAAAAGGGAGTAGAAAAAGGTCTAGAACATCTTTCGGTGGTGAAGGAGTTTGCGGACGTATTTCTAGAGGAGTTGCCTGGTATGCCGCTGGAAAGAGAATTGGAGTTTACCATAGACCTGAAACTAGGGACTGAACCGATAGCGAGAATGCCTTATCGAATGTCGACCCCGGAGTTGCAAGAGATGAAAATGCAACTGAAGGAGTTGTTAGACTTGGGACCGATACGTCCTAGTGTGTCACCGTGGGGTGCACTGGTTATTTTCATTCGAAAGAAGGATGGATCTTGGAGGCTTTGCATCGATTACTGTCAAGTTAACAATGCTACGATCAAGAATCAGTATCCCTTACGAAGAATTGACGATCTGTTTGATCAAATGAAGGGTGTGACGGTGTTCTCCAAGATCGATTTGTGATCAGGGTATCACTAGTTACGGATCAAGGAGGATGATGTCCCTAAGACCTCTTTTAAGAAAAGATTTGGAAATTACGAGTTTACTGTTTTACCGTTTGGACTGACAAACGCCCCAGTGGTATTCATGAGTTTGATGAACGGGGTGTTCCGCTAGTACTTGGACAAGTTCGTCCAAGTATTCATTGACGATATTTTGATCTACTCTCGGACGACGGAGGAGCATGACGAGCACTTGCTCTTGGTACTACAATGTTTATGAGAACACAAATTATATGGGAAGCTGTCCAAATGCTCTTTTTATCAATCGAGGATTCACTACTTAGGGCATGTCATCTCCGACGAAGGTATCGTGGTGGATCCAGCCAAGGTTGAGGCTATTATGGAATGGCCTGCGCCGACGAATGTCATAGAAGTGCATAGTTTTATGGGTTTAGCAGGATACTATAGACGGTTTTTCAAAGGATTTTCAAGGATAGCGAATCCGATCACGAAATTGTAGAAGAAAAACAAGAAGCTTGTTTGGAGAGAGAAATGCGCGGAAGCATTTAGGAGGCTTAAGGAGTTGTTGACAACAACGTCGATACTAAAGGTCCCTGACATGGATGCATACTTCTTGGTATGCACTGACGCATCCAAGGAAGGTTTAGGCGGAGTCTTGATGCAAGACGGATGAGTGATTGCTTACATTTCGAGAAAACTGAGAAGGCACGAGGAGAATTACGCGACGCACGATTTGGAGTTATTAGCCATCGTTTATGCCTTGAAGGTTTGGAGACACTACCTTGTTGGACGAAAATTTGAATTAAAGACTGATCATTGTGGACTACAACACATCTTCACGCAAAGCGACCTGAACGCGCGACAACGACGTTGGTCGGAATTGCTTAGCGAGTACGACTTCGAGATTACTTACATAAAGGGAATAGTGAATCGAGTGGCAGATGCTTTGAGTCGGAGACCACAGATCTTTTCAGTGTTGCCTCTTCAGATGAATCTACATGAGAAGATTCTCACTTTACAATGTGACGATGACTGGTACAAAGAAGTCGAGGACTTTATCGGACAAAACACAATGATGGTACCACGATATGAGGGATAGTCATTTGATAGCGATGGTTTATTGATGTTTGGAGGTCAGATTTACGTACCACCAAACGACGAGTTGAGGATGTTGATCCTGAGCTAGGCTCATAGAGAAGTTTACATGGCTCACCCGGGAGCTACGAAGATGAGGGAAGACCTTAAACCCTTATTCTTCTGGAAGGGAATGAAGGACGACATAGTCAACTTTGTGGCTAGATGTCTAGAGTGTCAGTAGGTAAAGGCTGAACATAGACACCTGGCTGGATTACTTCAACCACATGCCATTCCGGAATCGAAATGGGAAGTCATTTCGATGGATTTTATTGTTGGATTGCCACTGACGGCAAGGAGACATGACTCGATTTTTATAGTAGTAGACACTCTGACGAAAAGTGCTCACTTTATTCCTGTGCGTACGACGTATCAGGCATCTGACATAGCGAGAGTTTTCATTAGTGAGATTGTGAGGCTGCATGGTGTGCCTAAAAAGATTATATCCGATTGAGTATCGGTGTTTACTGGACGATTTTGGACGAGTTTCCAAGAGGCCTTGGGAAATCAACTTAACTTTAGTACTGCGTATCACCTAGAGACTGACAGACAGACCGAACGAACGAGCCAAACCTTGGAAGACATGTTGTGCATGTACGTGATGGACCAACAAAAGCGTTGGGAGGAATTCTTGAATCTAGTAGAGTTCGCTTACAACAACAGTTACCAGAGCACCATTAGGATGGCACCTTTTGATTTCCTTTATGGGAGACCATGTCGGACGCCCCTGAGTTGGGATCGGCTTGAGGTTAGGGTCCTGGTGGGACCAGAATCGATCTAAGAAATGGAAGAGAAAATGAAAACCATAAAACAAAGGATAAAAGAAGAAAAGGATTGACAGAAGAGTTATGCCGATGCGCATCGAGTCGACCATAGTTACGAGGTCGGCGATCGAGTCTTCTTGCGGGTTAAACCGCATAAGAGTTCTATCAAGTTTGGAAAGGGAGATAAACTCTCTCCTAGGTTCGTGGGACCTTTCGAGATTGTGGAGAGAAATGGGCCCGTGGCCTATCGACTAGCCTTGCCTGATTCTTTGAGGCGTATGCACGATGTTTTTCATGTATCTGTTTTGAGACATTATATTAGTGATATGACACACGTGATTGACATGAGTTCTTTGCAGGTATCGGACAAGGGAGCGCTCACGGTTGAGCTAGTCCACATTTTAGATCATCATGTTCAACATTTAAGACGTCGAACGATAGAACAGGTCAAGGTCCAGTGGGACAGTTATAGTCTGCACTCGACGACCTGGGAGGACGCATATGATATGTGCCAGCAGTTTTCATTTTTGTTTGATAGATAGACTTATGATATTGTGGTACATTATTTCGACATTTATACTGAGAAACTTCGGGACAAAGTTTAGACCAAGAGGGGGTGTATGTAACATCCTGCTCTAGCGCACTTACAAAACTTATTCTTTGAGGACACTTGCTCACAAGTGATCTGGGATTTTTTATATTAATACACTTATGCTTGATTATGATGCGTTCAGATAGACGACATGATGTTTTACTACTTGATGTAGACAGGTGTTATTGACTCAGTTTCATTGAGTGTGCAGGGTTTCAGACCTTGAGGATGTAGAGGCATCGGTGGAACCCCCTTGGACTCCCGATTGAGTCAGGGAGTGTGTTATTTGGGTTGATTCGTTTACGGTGATATTGCTTTGTTTTGATGATATGATATTGATTTTATGAAATGTTGTTGACATTCTGACATGATGGTTGATGATGCAGGCTGATGATAGCTTTCCGACCAGACTCACATATGGAGTAAAGGGGCCACACATGGTTTCTAGAGAGGACGAGGGAGAGGTGTGGACAGCAGCCCTGCCACATCCTACTAGCACTCCCACCGTGGCTCGAACTGTAGGTTAACGATTACCTAGTTCGAGAGGATCCACGATGCCGTGAGGGCAGACTGCGACAGTCGCTCGCGATGATTCTAAGGGGAACGCAATAAGGTGGGGGCCTTATTACTTAGAGCCCTTAGTCTCCCACAAGTTCACCTGGGGGAGTGTTGACTCCAGGGGTTATAGATGTCTACCAATCCGTCAAGTCAGCGAGTGGCACCCTTGGAGCATGTGGTGCATCCTGAAGGGCACGTCGCGCAAAAGAAAGACAAGTGGGTGAGTGGCACCCTTGGAGCACGTGGTGCATCCTGAAGGGCACGTCGCGCCACAGAGGTAAACGAGGCTAGTGGCACCCTTGGAGCATGTAGTGCGTCCTGATGATGATGATGAGACCACCTATATGACCCTAAGACCTTAACGCCTGAAGAAATTCTCAAAACGACTCCCCTAATTAAAATGTCGCCCAGTTCAAATATAAACCTAACTTTAAAAACATCTCTAAGATAAAATTTTGGTCTAGCCTTAGGAATAGACCCTGCAAAAATAAACGCAAAGGCGTAAACTAAAACCCTCCTATGTGTTAGTTAAAGTCTTCTTAAATCAAGGGGGAGTAAAGTAATGAGGGAGATAAATTAATTGAAACCCATGGTTTTTAAATGATAAGAAGAAATAAACTAATTAAAGTGTGGGAGTATAAAAGTTAGGATTTTAGAGATACAATGAAAGGTTTAATGAGTGCTTTTATCTTTTTGGGTTTTAAAAAAAAAATTAAAATAATAATAATAAAAAAATATAATAAAAAAATAAAACAAGAGAGAAATAAATAATAGAAATAAGAAACTTGTAATAAAGGAAACTTAATAATGGAAATTAGGGGACCTAGGGTAAAAATCTAAAAGGAATCAACAATTAAGGAGTTACTAAAATTCAACAACTTCATTTTAGGAAAGTTATTAAAAGCATGAGAGGGGATCTAGGAACCCTAGGAGTAATTTAAGGAGCGATTTTGGGGGTATGAGGGAATTGAGTCTTTTAATTATTAAAAAGAAATTAATTTTTGGAGAACCATAGGGATGAGTGACACTTAGACGGCAGAGAATTTTTAGAAGTTTGTCATTAAAAATGTAATTAATAATGATTTAGGAAAGTAGGTGGGTCTCAAATTTCTATAAAAGAAGGGGAAAAGAAGGAAGAAGGGGGGAACGGTTAGCGTAACGTTACGCTGCCGTATTGTGGATTGACGAATTGCTTGTGGGGAGTTGGGTTTATCTTAGCTGTATTGGAGTGGTAGCTCAGCCTTGGAGGAGAGATGAGAAGCTAGTCTTCACTTGGATCTTGTGTGGCCCCTTTGCGGCTCGGGGGGTTGAGGGGGAAGCACAGTACCCCTAGCGATTGGCTGGGAGGTACCGGTGAGGTTGCTATGGTTGGCAAGAGGGAGCGTCATGGAGCACGGGAAGAAGCACAGAGCACAGGACATCCTCAGAAGCAGGTGAGAGGCAACGGTATGAATTTTATTTCTGGTAGAGTAGATTGTCTAGTTATTCTCTTAGGCGATTATGATGCATTATATGTAAGATGTTGCTTCACATGTTGTGGTTCGTTTTCATATGCTACGACAATATTGTTCTGGACTGTGTAAATGCCTTCTTTTTATTTCATCAATATGGACTGTGTAAAGTTTTATTGTTGCGCAGGACCGAGTAAATTTTTAATTGAATAACCATCAGAGTTCCTGCACCCCGCATTAGACTGTTGTCTGAAAAATGAATATTAACCTCCCTGCATCCTCAGTTGATTTTCTTTATTGCAAACAAACCTTAGAATCCCTGCACTTCCTGCATTAGATTTTTATATAAATGGAATATAAATTCCCGACATTTCCAGTGGTCAATCGTTGAAACCTTTGGGGCTTTTTGTTTTACATTATAGTGGTAAATTTGTTGAGTGATTGTCCTTCTATTCTTGTAAATCGCCTGGCGAGCATTTCTTTTTTTGCTGTAAACTCGTGGGTGAATTGTCATTCTGTTCCTGCGCTCGTTCTGGCAAATTCGAATGCTATTGTTGTTCGTTGATCCAGAAGCTTTTAAAATCTTGGCTTTTTCTTTTTCCTTTTTGCGATCCTGTAAAATCATTTGGCCCTTTGTTATCCATTTTTGCATTCCGGTATAAACTATGGGCAATGCGTTTTTTTTGGTGGTGGGTTTTCGCTGAGTGTGTGATGCACGTTCCTATACAATCATTGGCTTTTCGTTTTTCTTTCTTGCTGCAAATTCGTTGCGCTGTACCTATGGATTATGGGTTGCCATATCTCTACGTCCTTTCTTGTTGTACAGTGTTTTTACACCTCTACGGGTTATCATATCTCTGCGCCCTAATCGTTTGCGTCGATTTACCTCTGACAGTGTTTTAAAACGCCCATGTATGCGCAGGTAGGACACTCCTGTACTCGTTGCTAGCAGTGCTTTATGACTGTCTTGAATTAAATACAATTCCTCATGACTGCGTTGATTATTGGAGGAGCGTGTTCTGTTACATTGTATTTGGCAAGTCACTGTTACTTCTTTGGTGTAAAACCCCTTTTTTTTTGCGCCCACCAGTCTTATGTTTATTTCACTGCTGTCATGATGGATTTTATTTCTGAGTCGAGGGTAAGAGGGGTGTCTCTGCCCTGTTGCCTTGGGTAATTTCCTTGATCCTTGTGGTTCGGTATCATTTTCCCCTTTTTGCGCCCTGGTGGGATTTCTGTGCAAATCGCCATTCATTACTACACTATAGGGTCCCTGCAAATTTAATGTCATACTGTTGAATAAGGTAACTGCTCATCTATTCGCTGGTCTTCTCATCATAGTTCCCATGCGTCAGTATTAATCATGCGTTGTAAATTCCTCACCTTGAGCTGATTATTATGGTAATTTAAAAAGTAGAGGGATGGGTCCCTTTTTATTTTCAAAATCGGTTCAGAGCTCAATTTGATTAGAAGATTAGTAGTCTCACTTAAATGATAATTTTAAGTATACGAGGATTAGAGATGTCAGATTTTCCAGGTTTTATATGATAGTTTTAAATGATAGTTTAATTTACGTATATATCATGGTCAAATTTAAATGTAATCATTGTCGAATATCAATGCGTGCATACAAGTTTTACATTTTAAAATTGAGTCCTTAAATATTATATATCTGACCTGGCATTTTAAAATGTGTAATTAAGGAGGATCTAAAGCACCAAAAAGGTAAATGAATAAGGAAGGAACCTTGACACCAGGAAAGCATTTTTGTATGTCGTTGCATTCTTAGTTTTAGTGTGTTCCCCTTCTCTCCATTGCATCCTTAATGGTGTATTTAATTTGCACCTATAATTAAAATTATATCGTTATGTTATTACTTTTAGTGGTTTTCTATTTTTTCATTGTTTAACGATTGATTAATGACCAACATAATTACAGTTTAAGGCCATTTGGACAGAGTTTGCATTTATAAATATAGAAGAAGATTGCATTTATAACAGTTGGAAGAAGATTGCTTTATAATTATGAGTTCATCGTTCCTTATCCTGGATTAATTGCATTGAGATTGCTTTATTCATGTGAGTAACCCCATAGATGTTTATTTACACTATGCAATTGCTTAATGATGTGTTCAATATAATAAGAAATGCTTTATACATTCAATCAAGTAGGAATTGTTTATATCTTCAAATTAAGAAGGATTTACTCATGTATTCATTTAAGAAGGAACTCCTTGATACTAGTTAGTGGATGCACTTTATGGGGGTAAAGCAATTTAAAATATTATTCCATTTATGTAAGGGCAAGGATCTAGTAACAATAAAAGTATTGTTAGGATTAGATAACATATAATGTTAATGGCTTCCAAATTTGCAAGGTTATGGTAACATTGTGTCATGGCCCTGGGCGCCTTAATGTATTTTATTTCCATGACGATGTGTAAGGAGTAATGTCTTGTAATATACCATTGATTTATGTAAGGGTAATATATGTCGTTATAAATTAAGGTGCAATTTTAGTGTTAGGTATTTTTGAAAAATAATGGCATTGTGGACTTGCCTTAATACGGTTAAATCTTTGGTTATTAATGATTTTAGATATAAGGTCTGTGATCCAAGTACCTTGAACTACGAAGATTATAATAGGGGAATCTGCACTTACTTAAATTTACATTCCTTTACAGTTGGTCGGGTATCTCGTCTACTAATGGAGTTCAAATGGAATAATTGGTCTAAGGTTAAGGTCTTGAGTCTAAATAGTGGATGGTCGATGTCGAAATCCTTCCGGCTTGTGTATTGTTCTAGGTTGGGTTACTAGTTTATGCCTGAGAAATCACCCAGGAGCCTGTCTAATCTTCTTTTGAGAAGACACAAGACTAAAAGCCCTGCTTTTCTGTGCATAAATAGTAAACCTTACTGTTGGATTCTTCCATCTGGGACTGTACTGTACTTAACACCAGGTTTCGTTTTCTGCCTATAGCTGCTAGTTGTGCTCCTTGTGTCAAGGGGAATTTATTGCGTGTTGTCACTGTGATATGTCGGGATCATCTTGGTGTGTTCGTCTTGCTTGCGTATTTTTCTAGGGTGGGTTACTAGTTTCTGCTTGAGCAGTCTGCCAGGAGCCTGTCTAATCTTCTTTCGAGAAGACATAAGACTAAACGACCTGCTTTCCTGTGCAGACATAGTAACCCTAACTCCATGGATTCTTCCCTCGGTGTTCTTACTGTGCACCCCCAGTATGTCTTAATGTTTGTGTGGTGTGCCTTGTGCCTATGGTCATATATTGTTGTTGTTACTCATTGTGTGCCTTTAGTATTACTTTTTCATGGTTGTGTCTTGTTGGTGGTCGAGTGGCGACATAGAGTCAGGTGTGTTGTAACTTCTACACGCGCACACACCTTAACAAAAAAAAAAAAAAAATTGCACCTATTTTCAGAGTTGTTGTCGTAATGAGGAGGTTCGTTACAGTAACCCTACTGTTGATGGCAAAGGAAAGAAGAATGCTCAGCTTATATCGAGAATGGCTAGAAATAAGCCTAAACCTAGTGTTGAGAAGAAGCCCATAGTCCTTAGTGAGGATTCAGACTCTGACATATAACACTTCCTAGCTAGTGAGTACCCTTACTCACAGGGTCTGTTCTCCGAGCCACCTTTTGACTTCGTTTCGAATCTTCCCCCTTGCCTAAGAAAAAATCCCAGTTACCCAGGGATCAAACTACCTAATGAAACCCTCGACAATGTAACCAAACCCTCACCTGCACTTTCGAAGCTCGGACAGTCGTCCTGTGACCAATGTGATTTATGGTTGGAACGATACTATGTAGATGTTCCCTTACTTCAATCAAAAATCAAATCGTTGGAGAACCAAGTTGCAGTGTTGACTAGCCAAAGGGACAAGCTTCAAGAAACTGATAGGAAGCAGAGGACTACTGGTTCCATCATTTTTCGGAATGTTGAATCGGCTACAGCCGTTGTCAACTCCAAAATGTCATGATCAAGCCGTCTGCTCGTCATATAGGTATGAATTTTGATATTGTTTCAGTTTTGTGAATGACCAGGATTAATATAATGATTTGAATTTGGTTTTCAAATGGCTCTGTCATAATGTGTTCATCCTGACATTATTTTCGCTTTGCTAAAAATAAATGAAATTTCGATTTGAATACATGATTTGTTAATACCCAGTTTAGCCACTGATAGATTTTCATCGGATTTGATTCATTTGTCTGTTAAGTTAACGAAATTGATGGTTTTCTTTCAAGTGAATTTGTTTGTATCCAATTTGAACAGGAAGTTTTTTCATGCTGAATTTAGAGCACGATCATGTTTGATTTGGTTTAATTTCATTATGGTTAGATTAAATCGGCTCTAATTAAGTTTCTATGCCGTGATTTTGGAACAACTTTGTGAGTTTAAATTGATATAATATTCTAAATTGGGAATCCAACTCTGATTGAAAATGATTTGGAAAGAACGACTCTGTTTTTCATGAAAACAATGTTCTCATCCAAGCCTGTGCAAACACGCCCGAATTGTGGAACGGTTTTGATTCACGATAACTATGTTAAACCCTAGCTGTTTGATTCGCTTGATTGGATTGTTGTATATCTTTAGTTAGTAGTCTAGGAGATATTTGTGTGTTTTAGTTTTATTTTAGGTTCCTAGTTTAGTCAGACTTGGGATATCTTCCCATATTTTATGTAAACAGTTTTGATAACTTCCATAGGGATGTTTTACCCTGTGGAAGGTCTTTAAATACTTATTATTTTTTGTAATAAGGATCATCCTCACTTGTGGGAGAACCAGGCTATGGATTTCTAATACAAACTGAGACGAGATTTGATGTTATTGCTACAACTTTCACTTTCATAATATCAATCTTTTGTTTCAAGTTTATGCATGTCATTTGCAGTTGATTATAGAGTACTTTAGCTATCATAGTCTATTGCAGAATGATTTGATTTAATTAATGTGATACATATCTGATTTCTTTCATTACTTTAAAAATACATCAATTACTTTATTCGGTTAATGAATGACATATTTCTCTTCTTCATCAATTGAATTATTTTGTATAAGTCTTTGCATACAGATTTATCTAACAGTGAAGATTTATAAATCATAAGATTATTGTAGATTTTTTATGTCTTGTTTCTCCTATAATCATACTTGAAGAGCAATGGAGATATCGTTTACGAAAAGCTCCTGGATAATTCGGTGCGGGTTTCCTCCCTCCAATTGGCTAAGACAATCATCATACACAGGATAAATCTGGAGCGTTTCTCCAGGTCAATTTGTGATTTATTTTCGTTAGTTTGTTTAGTATAATTTAAGTAGTTTAGTTAGATATATGTTTAGTTAGATGTGTAGATAGAATTAGTATATTAGTTTTTTAGTTTAGTTAGCTTTTGTTTTATTTTTGTTCATAAAATTATAAAATCAACAAAAATGTCTCTCTCTGTCTTAGGGCAGAATGTAAATGAGTTTTTTCAGGTTTTATTCAAATCTGTAAATTGTAGATATTGTACATTTTGTGAATAAGATTTATTTATGTTATTAGTTAGATAGTTAATTAGTTAGAGTTAGTATAGTATTAGTTAGTAGATTGTATATATAGAATAGTTAGATTAGTTTAGTTTGTTTTAATAGTTAGTTTTAGTTAGATTAGTTTATTAGTTTGTTTAATAGTTAGTTTTAGTTAGATTAGTTAGTTTAGAATAGTTTTTCTTTTTTTAGGACCTTAGATCGGCTAACGGAGCCGCTAAACCCGTCAGGGTGGTTCATCCCAAATGGATTGGTTTATTAGACAACCCCGAACCGATTCCACTCTTCCAGTTGACGGACGGTCTATTTCGCCCGCCAACAAAAAGTTAACTTAAAGGTAAGTTTCCCTTGTTAAATTAAAGTGGATTGCCATTTTCAAATACTAACAAAATAAAGCAGTTGTTTCCATGAACATTAACTGGAAAATAAATTACTTTCATTTAAATAAGGTGGATGCTGTTATGAAACAATTACTAAAAAGTAGATTGTTTTTACTTAAATAAGGTAAATTGCTATTTAAGAAAACATTACTAACATAAAGAGGTTGCTAATATTAAAAGTCGATTTCCTATTAATGCCAAAATTGAAAGCATTCAACTGAGTCGAAATAATCCAATCTCAACCAGTACTAAAACATAAGCAGTACTTTCCTACTTCCTGGTTAGAATACATCTCATTAAAAAATTTCGAGGGATAAGGTGTCTTTAGATCAATAGTCTAATATATAAAATTCGTTTCTAACTAAAAAAAAAAAAAATTATGAATACGGTGTCACAAGGATAGTGCGTTGTCTTGAGGTTAACATCTGATTAAAAACATCAAGAGCTATCATGCCCAACAACTGTTATTTCCAGAAGGAATTCTCAGATCTAAATTACAAAAAGGAAATTCCCATACAACTATTGCCAGAGCGAACTCTTAGATCTAAATTTACAAAACGAAATTGCCCATACAAATATTTCCAGAACGAATTCTCAGATCTAATTTTACAAACACAAAAATGCCCACAGTGATATACAAAATGCCCAAAGTAATAGAAAACGCCCATAGTAATATAAAAATGCCCACATCAATATAAAAAACGCCCACAGAAATTTATAAACGCCCACAGTCATCTAAAAATGGCCACATCAATATAAAAACACCCACAGTCATATAAAAACGCCCTCTGTAATATTTAAACGCCCACAACAATATGAAAATACCCACGACAATATGAAAATGCCCACGGTAATATGAAAATGACCAGATTAAAACAAAACGCCCATGACAATATGAAAATGCTCAGATTAAAACAAAATACCCACTGCAATATGAAAATGCTCAAATTAAAACAAAACACCCATGGCAATATCAAAATGCTCAGATTAAAACAAAACGCCCACGACAATATGAAAATGCCCAGATTCAAACAAAACGAACACGACAATACGAAAATGATCAAATTAAAACCAAACGCCCATGACAATATGAAAATGCTCAGATTAAAACAAAATGCCCACGACAATATGAAAATGCTTAGATTCAAAAAAAACGCCCACGACAATATGAAAATGCCCAGATTCAAACAAAACACCTATGGCAATATGAAAATGCTCATATTAAAACAAAATGCCCACCGTAATTTATAAATGCCCCCCATTATTACAAAATTCCCATAACCATATTTAAAAACTCCCCCGGTTAGATATAAACGCCTAAAGATCACCAATAAGAAATTTCAGCCAATAGTAAGAGAATGCTAGAGCCAAGGATAACTCATCGAAAGGATTGTGGGGTTATAACAGTATAGGCACAAAAAACAACAACAAGGAAACGAGATGATCCAAAATTCAACACATCAATCATCATCATAAGGATTCATATACAACTTTAAACAATTTTCCTTTTATTCTTAAACAAACAAATGCACTTGCGTACCTGTGACCGATGACGAATAACCGAAGACGCTATCCCGCACTTGAGCTCCGTGCCGCTCCTGCTGGCCGACCGCCGAGACCTCACCGGTAACTCCCAGCCAACGCTAGGGGTACTCTGCTTCCCCCTTAGCCCCCTGAGCCACAAAGGGTCCACACACTATCCAGATGGTATGTCTAGCTTCCCATCTCGCCTCACAAGGCCGAGCTACCACTCCTATCCAAGCTGGAAAATCCCAACTCTCCACAAGTAATCAGTCAAGTCACAATTCCAGCAGCGTAACTTTACGCTAACAGTCGATCCCCCTTTTTTCCTCATCTTCCCTTTCTTTTATAGAGTTTTTTTCCAACCTCCAACTTTCCCTAAATAACATTTTAATTAAGTTTTAATAAAAATATTCTAAATATTCTCCTTCACACAAGTGTCGTCCATCCCCCTCTTTCCTCGAATAATTATTTTCTTTAAATTATTAAATTACTCATTTCCCTCACCCACCTAGAGTTGCTCCTAAATTTCCTCC
>ML816678.1:22952-36199 GCA_009831015.1 Picea engelmannii | reverse complement strand
TTACCTTCTCTAATAAGATCAAAAGCTCTATTTCCATCAACTGACACTATAGTTTCATTTGATTCCATTGCCTCTGAGCTTGCAAGTGAAATTTTCCCTTTTATATTAAGTTTGATATGTCTCCAAGATTTAACATATTGCACATTTTGTTTTCGCAAATATCTATGGATTTTGTGTCCTCTATGCTGTAACATCCCGCTCCAACGCACTGAGAGAACTTGTTCTTTGAGGACACTTGCTCACAAGTGATCTAGATTATTATGCTATTAAAACCTTTGATTTTGATTATGATGCGTTATGGGTTGATGACATGTTGTTTTACTGCATTGACATAGACAGGTGCTATTGAATCGTTTTACTAAGTGTGCAGGATTTTGGACCTTGAGGATGTAGAGGCATCGATGGAACCCCTTGGACTCCAGATTGAGTCAGGGAGTGTACCATTGGGGTTTGATTGTTTTACTGTGATATTAGTGCATTTGATTAGATGGTATGATATGGATATGTTCTGACATGATTTTTTGATGATGCAGGCTGACAATAGTTTTTCGACCAGATTCACATATGGAGTAAAGGGGTCATGCATGAATACCAGAGATGTTGAGGGAGAGGTTTGGACAACAGCCCTGCCACAACCTACTAGCACTCTTGTCGTGGCTCGAACTGTAGGTTAATGATTACCTAGTTTGAGAGGACCCACGATGCCACAAGGTCAGACTGCGACATTCTCTCACGATGATTCTAAAGGGAACAAAATAAGGAGGGGGCCTTATTCCTTAGAGGCCCTTAGTCTCCCACAAGTTCACCTGGCGGAGTATTGACTCGGGTTATTGATGTCTACCAAGTTATTCAAGAGGTGAGTGGAACCCTTGGAGCATGTGGTGTGTCCTGAAGGGCACGTTACGCAAGAAAAATGGAGAGTGGCGAGTGGAACCCTTGGAGCACGTAGTGCATCCTGAAGGGCACATCGCGCAAGGGAACAAATGAGGTGAGTGGAACCCTTGGAGCACCTAGTGCGCCCTGAAGGGAACGTCGTGTTGTTGATGATAGAGGAATGAACCTAGATATCCTTAGGACGAATAATGTGTTAAGTATTTTTAAAACAAATTCCCTAATTAAATGTCGCCCAATACTAAAATTTAAGGTTTAAGTCTAAACTATGCTAGTGGTAAAATTTTATCTCTCTATAAAAAAATAATAACAATGATAATAAAATTAAAATCCACATGAATAATAATTATGATCTTCATTAAATCTTGTAACACGAAGGGAGTAAGAAATGAATTGTTTCAAAAAAATTATGTTGGATTAAAATTTAAAAAGGAATTAATTGTTTTATTACCTTAATAAATT
Organism: Picea engelmannii; assembly: GCA_009831015.1. Classification (NCBI taxonomy): domain Eukaryota; kingdom Viridiplantae; phylum Streptophyta; class Pinopsida; order Pinales; family Pinaceae; genus Picea; species Picea engelmannii. The sequence continues at coordinate 34,846 of ML816678.1, read as the reverse complement.
AAAATATACTAATTAAATAAGAAAAGGGAAAAAGGGTTAATCTTCACACCTGCCTTTTTGAGTTCTATGTAAAAAGGGGAAAGAGGGAGAATCAAAAAAATTAGGAAACTAGGGAAAAGAGGCAACATAAAAAGTGAAAAAGGGGAACTTAAGGGAAAAAGCGGAAAGTCAACTTAGTACATAATCTACCATTTAAGAGCTTTCTAATTTTAAATTGAATTGGCAATTTCATAATAGGGAAAGCCTTTAAATCCTGTAAGGGAATAAGATAATTAATTAATCAAAGAAATTAAATAATGGAGGAATGAAAGGGATGGGTGACACTTGTACGAAGAAGAATTTTGGGAATTTATTTTTAAAACTTTAATTAAATGAGATTTCAGGAAAGAAAGGAAGTTCAAAACTCTATAAAATGAAGGAAGGAGAAGGATGAAGGATCATCTTCTATTTGTGTAACGTTATGCTATAGAAATATCTACTTGACTGATTTACTTGTGGGAGTTTGGATACCCATCTCAAAGATGAGTGGTAGCTTGGCCTTGCGAGGCGAGCTGGGAGCTAGTCGAAATATCTGGATAGTGTGTGTGGCCCCTTTGTGGCTCGGGGGGCTAAGGGGGAAGAAGAGTACCCCTAGAATTGGTTGGGAGGTACTGGTGAAGTCTCGAAGGTTGGCAAGCGGGAGTTGCTCGGAGCACACGAGATGTCATTCAGAGCGGGCAATCAGGCAACGATATGCTCTTTTCATTTTGTATGGTAGAATGTATTAGGACTTATGCTTGGATCTTCTTATTTAATGGAAAAGTAAAATGATGTTTTTTTTAATTGGTGACTGAAACCTTCCTTAGCCTAGCTTGATGGTTGTCGTCTCCTATGGCCTTGTTTTCTCGCATGTCTTAACCACCTGGTTGCGATTGATTGTGTCCTTAATGGTTGGTTTCCTTTCGTGCTTAGCTCCTCAGTCCTCGTCTGAGAAGTCAGCCAGGAGCCTAATTTACGGTCGTTGCCTTAGCATTAAAAGACCTATGGATCTCAATGCCCTACTTTTCTGTGAAAGGATGATGAGCGAAGGATTCAACTGTTAGTTGTCTACCCAGTGGTTGCTCATTCTTGATTGATGGTCTTGTGCCTTTTTGTATTGTATGCTTCCTCCACTGTTATAATTCCTATTCCCTAGTTGACTCTGTGTTTAAATGTTTTCTGGGCTAGTTAGCTCTGCGCTGAATGCGCCCCCCCTTGTGATTCCACTCTACATTTTCTTTTTAACACCTCTTAATGACAGTTTAACCCGCCTCGTTTTAGGAAAACAATTTCCACAGATTTTAGTGTAATGGCGAGATTATTGTGACTGTAATTTGTCTCATTTGCATAGGAAATTCGTCCCTCTACCCTAATCGATTTTATGACTGAATTTATTGTCTTAATCAAATTTCTACCTACGTTTTTCAATGGTGTATCCTGCCTACATTTCTATTGATTCTTATTGGTGATTTGTTGTAGGTGTGTATTGGTAATGCGTGAATGCGATTTTGTTGGCACTGGACAGGTCGCAGGGTCAAACCTCCTGCTGATGCTCTTGGGCTGCGATGTTTTTACTTGTGAGTAGTTGGCCGTGTTCTGCCCTTTTAATTTTTTTGCTGGTAGTTGGACGGGTTGGGAAGTGTGTGATCCATTGTGGGCCTCCTCCTTGGCACTTGGAGCCAAGATCTTATGCTGTCTCAGGAGCTTATCCACGGGCTTGGGTGGATGTTTAGATTTGGTTGTTTTCATTTGCTTGACTGTGCCCAAAATCCTCTGCGACTATAACTGGTAATGGCGATAATGAAACCAGTAGACTCCATGCATTTAGAAAACCATTTACTGTGAATGTGACTGGCAAAGAGTCGACTCCCATTGATGGATCAGAGCTACAGGCTTAATACTGCTTTATTCAAATGATTTCTACTCTGTTTTTTCTTTACTTTTTCTTGCGTCTTTACGAGCTGCCTCCCTGTGTTTTCATTTTTCATATGCCTGCGTGTTGGGTTGGGAATCACATGCTGGGTGGGTGCATGCATGGATGGTGCTGACTTCTTTGGATGCGTGCTATGCCCATTCCTAAATGATTGTCACCTTAATGATTCATGCACAGTATTACTCACAAAGTTGTATTGTTTCTCAACGTGTATCAATCAATGCCTTGGGATTAGCGTGCTACTAGGAGATGGCTCACACAAAAATCGGGGCAATTTAAGGTTGAACATGTGTGTGTTTGTTTGTTGTTTCATTATAAGGATTTGCACAAGAGTTTTATTTATTAAACATTGTTGTGTTTTTATCAATGCCCTTCTAAAACCAATTCTAGTGTTCCCACTTTTTTTTACCGTGACAAATAAATTCTTCCAGTTGCTTATCTTTAGTCCACCCTTCTCCTTATTTAATATTATCTTTATATAAAGTTTAACAATGTCCTCTTTTATATTTTTTAAAAAGGGTCCAATAAGTCCTCAAGGTAGGAGACCAAGCTTATCCCAGGTCTAGGGGTCTCAACCTAACCCAACAAGTTTACCTTTGTTGTCCTAAATGAGCTAGGTGATAAGGATTAGTAGAATGAACACCCTCATGAAAATATAGTTTTATTTATTAAATGATTAAGTTGACCAAGAATTATAGTAGTAATAAAACCACCTTTATCATCTTTCAGTTGGTCCTTTTATAAAGTTTTGCATGACAATTATGTTACTGATAAGTTGTTAACTTTGTACAATTCTGTTCGGAATAGCAATTAAATTTTTCGCCATGAATTATGGGTAGTTTCCCTAGCACCATGACTTGCATTGTCATTGAGTGATGTAGTTAATAAATTGACCGTGTGCACTGATTAACGATGCGCAAGGTTAATTAAGTGGCTAGAGATCTCATGTGTGTCAAGTAGTTAATGTAAACGAGACCTGTTGCTAGCACAAACTCCATAATGGATTTAGGACTTGTTGAGTTGACTCTTTGCACGCACTAAATTGTATGTAATAGATGATGGATTTAGATATTTAGTTTCTGATTGTTTATTTGTTCTTGAGTGATGGTTTAATTTTAGTTTATTTCTTATGTACATGAAAATTTAAGGTATTGAATGATGTATTGTGTAATGTTTAGATTTTACTGCTTGATCGCCATGAAGCGTCAATGTAATGAAGGGTTGTCGATTATTTACTTCTTGCGACATGAAAAATTTATTGTGGCGAATGATTGTTTAGGTATTGTATTTCTCACACGCCATGAAATAAATGTTGAATTATGATGACCAAACTACGCCTTAATTTACGTTGTGGCATGACTGATTAGTAACCAGTTTTCTCGCACACATTAATTAAGTTGTCTTGGGAATGTTCAAGAAATGTTACTCTTGCTTGCAACGATCTTTAACTATTGATGAATGATTGATACGATGATGGTTACCTTGCACTCTGGTTAATGATATAGGATTGATAGAATGATGAAATGGAGTATTGTTGATGTTGTAGATTAGCCAATTTCTTGGTTTGATTGTGTGGGGGGGGAAGTAGACACTTCCTTGTTCCTCAGAACAGTTGCCAGCCCTAAGACCTTAAATGGTCAAAATCGATGGGAAACTAGGCTTCAAAATTGCTTATGTGTCCTAGAGGTCATAACCATTGCAGGGTAGGACGGGAGGGTAGTCTTCTTATTCTTTGTCGGTTGAGTGTCGTACATTGCTTCCAATTGCTTGATGTGCTTTTATGTTAGGTCGCTATGTTGTTGTCACCTGAGTTGTATGTGTCATGTTCATCGTCGTGTCACCACATTGAGTATAAAGTCTTTATTACCCTTCTACACAAAAATAAAAATAAAAAAAATTGCACTTGTTATGTGAGTCTTGTTGTCATAACGAAATCGGAGGTACGTTACATATGCAAACTAAACAAAAAAAATGATCCATTTCTTCTATCAAATACAAACACATTTTCATAGCATTTTTTTTTAACTGAATGCACTTTTCGTGTCCTATGTATTATATCGGATTCATATGGGATTGATCTATTTACATCTTGGATTCCAACATACCAAAATAACCCGCACAAGACAAGAACTTGTTAACTTGAAATCTATCAAGAAAATGATTTAAGATCATACAAATTTGAACATGTGAATAAAAATATCTTGTGTACATGTGTAACATGTAACATGTAACATGTGCAACAAGAAGAAGTCACACCAGGTATATGCATGCACACATATTGATTATTTCCATGGCTTAGCACAAGTTTGCACCATTCAACAACTTGATCAGCGGATTGAAATCAATTGGCATGAGGGTTCATCTGATACCTTTGAAGTGATCATTTTACACATGCCCCTACACCATTATGCTCTCCTTTTCCATGAACAATCTCAAAAAAATTCCAAAAATGTGTAATATTTTATTTCTTATGAAGACGACACAACCAATAGAATGAACGTGAATATTTGAACTGTCCCGCACATTCATCTGACCATATCAAATGTTGATCAAATTTGATCCCATGTTCTTTCAATGAATCATAAAATTTATCAAAACAATGTTGTACATAATGTGTATCATGTGCTCGATCATCACTTATATAAAAATGATATTCTTTAATAACATGTCGATTGACATTGGTGCTTTCTATGTTATCAAGACTCCATTGAGCATGTCTATATAGAACATGGACAAATATAGTGATTTGATCATAATGATAATATTCACTCTGTATTTCGTTTTGTGTAGCAAATGTGTAATTCTTTGCAAAATCAACTACAGACAAAATTGTCCCTGGTGGAAACACTTCACAAGATTGTTTGAATTGTAGGACTATCCATTGATCTCTATGTGAATGCTTGGTGTATTTATAAATTTCTTCCTCAACCGTCTTCAAAAAATCAGTCACATAGATTTTATCTACTTTCAAATCAATCCTTTTGGAAATAACATTTGAAGAATGTGGAGTCATGTTGTAGATATATTCATATCTCTTCCAATTGACTGTTATATTAGAAAATGATTGATCATTCATATCAATAGGATTCTTTGAGTGAAACAAACTTATATTTCCACAACGATCACATTTCTTTCCACCAACAATTGTTTTTTGGTAAAATAATTCATCACCTTCTCTTTCACATAGAATTTTAGATATAAAAGCATGGAATGTGGAAGAAGGAGGTGAACATGTCCATAAATGTTTACCAAAATCAAGAAAAGTGTTGTAATATAACTCAAATTCCACATGATAATGACAACAACAAGTGTCATGAACAATGATGGGTCTAACATACCATGGTCTTTGTTGCACAAATGTATTAATGGAAATTTTAACTTCTTTGCGCTCTTTGAACTTTTTGAACAATTCTATTTGTGTCATTGGAAATATATGTTTTGGATGTTATTCATATTGTTTTCATGTTATTATTTGTCACAACACATCCCTTGTATGTGGTGAAACATGAGATTCTATCAACCAATAATTACATGCCGATTCTTTAACATTTTCTGCAAGTTTATCTTTGTAGGGTTGTTTAGAAATAACTGTCCAACAAGCAAGTTCATCATTTGCATATATTTTCAATCGAAATTTTCTATGTTTGTACAATGTTTCTCTTGAGGTTCCCATCGCTTTTTCCATGTCTTGTGTCAAACAATATTTTATATTGCTAGATGAAACAACTGCTATTGGTATCACTCTGCGTGCAACACTAACATATTTTTTTCGAGATTTTTGAAAATCTTTTAATACACTAGTTATATTTTCAAAGACATTATGTTTCACCTTTGTATCTTTTGTCGACATTTGAATACCCAATAATTATGTAGATTCTTTTAAATTTCTTGAATTTATTAGAAAGATTAAAATTTGAACTTGTACTATTATTGATTCATCTTTGAAAACAATATTATACATATTCATAACATGATAAATTATATAATGATTAAATTATTTCTTCCCAAATTTGTCAGTATCGACATTTTCTAATATTTCATCATCAATGTTGATAGATTCTTCTGCATATTTCAATTTAAAGCTTATATTAAAAAACAAAACCCAAACATAAATTCACTAAACTATATATACAAGTGTTCATCTTATATTATCTAGATATTTATGTACATACCAATAGGTGATTCAACTTCTGCTTCAATTTCAGTTTCAATGACTTCATCAACATTATGAGGCAAATCTATTTATGTTTTTTGAAAAACATCAAATCCAAATTACAATCAATTATATTTTAAACAATAATTTAAATAAATGATTCGATACTTTTACTATAGTCAATATGTGTGCATGCATATGCCTAGTGTGACTTCTTCTTGTTGAAAATATCTATTTACATCATCATTGTTTCTTTCTTCAATATTTTCAGTTCTTGTTTCTGTCTCCAATAATGTTCTTCCCTTTGTTCATTATTGCGAGTTTCGTCTTGAGTGCGATCAAATTTTCTCTTGCACAAACATTTGTTTCCCATGATTGTAGTTATCTGTAAAGAAAAATTTAAAAATCAACATTTTAGAAGAATATCAGGAAACATTCATTCTCACAAAAATTATTAAAAGATGATATCAAGAATTTTATGTTCAACAATGCCTTCACCTGGAAAAAATGTTCAACAATGCCTTCAATATATAATTTTTTTCTTTTGCATTCAAAACAACGAAAAAAATCACCCGGATGGGGTGGTAGTGGCCACCACCTGACGCGCAGATACGGAAAGGGGAAGCCAGCAAGGCACGGAGCCATGTGCTTGGCTCGTGCCTGCTGTTGCCGCCAGCCCCGAGCATTAAAATGCATTCATCATGATGGGAGGGGCATTAACTTACACTCCCTCGACCACCCTTACGAATAGCACAATGCATTCTCCCTCTTATGTTATTGCTCGACAGTTTAACTCTGATTCTGGTTCGACAGTTTTTATGGTTTCTTGGCTACTCCTTGCCCTTCACCCTGGCTCTGTAGACTCTCTACAATAGCCACCCCACACCATGCCGCGACATAGAATGCGCCCACGCCGAGGCTCTCCCTGGCACCCCCGGCGGCCCCGCACTTCCACCTCGCCCTCCGGTTCATCCACCCAGGCTCTTGAAGGTCTGGCTATCATTGATGTTTTTGATACCTGGTGGTCCTCCACTTCCCATCACCCCCCTCCTCCCTTTGCGCCTGTTCATGGTCATCGCAGCAAAACAAACACGCCATGCCCAGATCTTCCGCGTGACAAATATGCCATTTTACATGAGTTGGTCTTTGAGCTCCGCGACGGGGTGAACGACCTCCATTTTCGGGTTCAACAACTAGAGGGGAGGCTGACCGTCCTGCTTCAGCTCCTTGCCAATCCCCCTGAAGCCTCCCCGGAAGACACCAGTGATGCTTCTCTCAGCGACCACACGAGCAACCATCAGCACGAGGATACAGAGGGGAGCCTGTAGTCTGAGGAGAAGACAAATACACCTACACCTCGGACAGACTCTGTGAGCTTGGAGGCCCAGGCAGGGAATGAACATGATGAAGCCGATCCAGTTACGGCAGCAGTGATGGACGAAAAAATTCCCAGACTCCTGCAGCCTACCTCGGCGACAAGTTCAAAGCTGGAAGCTGATGAGGACAAGGCCGACGGTGCCACGGACATGCAATAGATGCTCAGCGGCGGGACACCTGTCATTGAAGAACCCTGTCCAGGCCCCCTACCAGAGTATGTGCCAGATTACACACAGCTGGTCCCTTACTTTAGCTCTAGTGGCTCTCAGGGTAGTTAATATGTCTAGTCTTTTTTTTCAAGAATGTTAGTAATTTTGCAACTAGCTTAATATGGTTGGATGAACTGGTTTCTCCTTATGGAGTAGTTCAGAAATTACAACCACTTGACTTAGCTATGTACTCTGGATCTTGAACTTCAGAAGGTTTTTTATATATAATACAAAAAAAAAAAACTTACTTACAAAAAAAAAAAAACAACGAAAAAAATGATTCAATTTTTTTCTTAGGGGATCCACATATGCAAAACCATGAAACGAGAGAACGAATTGTGTTAAATTGGTTTAGTCAAAATCATATTTATAAGATTTGATGCCAATTGAAACGAAACGACATGTCCCTTCATTTTTTTTAGACCGACGAAATTCTATCACCCATCTTTCGGCCGAAAACCCAATGTTTGGCCGGAAAATGAGGAATCTGTTTATTTTCTACAGATTTTGTTAGGAAAATATATTTCGGCAAAAAAAAAAAAACCTTTCGGTCTAAAACCTATGAATGAGATTGTTTTCAAGAACCTAAGAACTCCCTCCAACTTACTTTAACTTTGGAGGTTGTGAACTCTTGCAAATACTCAAAATTTAGATTCAAAATTGATATCATCATTTGAAAATTTGAATCTACTTTCTATGGATATAATTTATTTTATTTTCATTATTTTTATCTAATTTTATAAAAAAAATTATTGCATAATATTTTCAGATGACATGATGATTCAGTGAAATTAAATATCCATATCTCTAAAAATACATAGTGGAAAATTTAGAAAAAATTATATTCACAATCCTTAAATTATTCTCTTCAAAAGAGTATTTTTAGATTTTAATTTTAATTACAATTTAAGATAGATACAAGGTGGGGGAAAACATGTGTTTAAAACATGCAACTATTTCATCTTGGTCAACTTCAAAAACTTATAGAAATTATAATATTCATCTGTTAGATTCAAAATTATAGTCATAAGAAAATAGAGTCTTTGTAGATTGTTGCAGTGTATTTAGTTTGTCAAAAAAAAAAGTTTAATAATAGATACATTGTTGGGGGGAAACATAACTCATTATCATTCCTTTCATTTTTAAGGAACATACTGTGAAACAATTGCCAAATTGACATATCAAATCTCAATAAAAATAATTTGAAAAATAGTTAGTAGAAAGCTAACAAAATTATTCAGAAGCTTTTTTTTTTACTGTAAAGTGAAATTTTACATAAAAAAAAATACTTTCGTATACCGGAAGTTGAAGAACTTGTGAAATATATAGTTTTTTTCTCATAAAACAAGCAAAATAAACACCCATCTTCATGATTTCACAAGGATCTCCAAATAAAACACAAAAGATACATAATACAATAAAGACATAGATAGATGTGGTTCACCCGTTGTGGGTTACATCCAATGGAGAAATTTCCATGTCCTTCCTTTTATTATCCAACAAATGAAGGGATACAACCTACATCACACCCATTGTAACTTCCTCTTCTTGTTGTCATAGGCTCCTCTCTCAAAATACAGTATTCGCAATGATACATAGTTGCAATACATTTTCCTCATAAAATAGGGTTTCTTTCTAGGGAAAACTATCCTAAAATAACTTCTACCATCATATATGTGACCTTATAATGAACGGTTCAGATTTACTATGAAACTACAATATCCATTTACATGCAAATTTTTCCTTCGACGACCCGCTTTCCCCTGGACCCTGCAGGGGGGGGAATCCCCCCCTGCATGGAGGGGTGTATATTCTTCATGGGATATAAACATGGTTGAAAACAAATACCTATGAAACAAGAATATAATCAGGCTCCACAACCAACAATATGAAGTGGCACACAAATATTTGAAGACTTTATTTATAGTTGATCAATGTTCTTTCCCTAACTTTGATATATACCTACTCAAAGAACCCACTGCATAGGTAATGTTTGGTCTAGTACAGACCATAACATACATCAAAATTCCAACAATCCTTGCATAGGGAACATGTCACATGTCATATACTTCTTCTTGTGTCTTGGGAAATTGATGTACATACAATTTTACACCTATAGGAATATGAACCTTGATTGGTTTACATCCCTGCATATTAAACCTATGCAGTATTTTATTGACTCATTTCCTTTGATTCAACTAAAGTTTCATTTATTCTTAAACTCTTTTAATTTCTATTTCCAAAATAAAATTTGTACCACCAATATCTTTCATATCAAATTTAGGAGAAAATTGAGCTTTGATATCCTTCATAATTTCCTTGTTGTTTCCAATTAACAACATATCATCAACATACAATACCACATAAATAAAATTATCACCAAATTTATTGGAGTACACACAATGATCAGTGTTGATTCTTGAGAAACTAAGTCCCAATATATAAGTATCAAAAATTTTATATCACATTCTTGGGTATTGTTTTAATCCATATAGGGACTTCTTCAACTTGAAAATCGACTCCTTCTTTCCCTTCACTGCATAACCTTTTATCTATTTCATGTAGATTTATTATTCAAGATCCCCATGTAGGAATGATGTATTCAAATCCATGTGTTTTACCTCAAGGTGAAAAAAAACTATGAAAGACAAAATGAATCCAATAGAAGTTAATTCAACATTTGGAGAAAAGATATCACCCAAATCAATGCCCTCCACATAGGAGTATTACTTTTCTACTGGGTGAGATTTGTACTTCTCTACCTTACCTTTTGCATTCAACTTATTCTTAAACACCCATTTTCAACCAATAGGTTTTCTTCAATTGAAAATCAACTAGATCCCAAGTCTGATTTTTGGCCAAGGAATACATTGTTGGAAATATTTTTGTCATTAATGTCAAAGACATGAGGAGACTACATATTTCCAAGATAAATATTGCAAGATGGAGATTGTTGGAAATATTGTTTTTCAATTTTTGATGCTCGATTTGGATACCCTATCTTTGAAATAATTTTTACTATGAAGTCCTAGCTCAAATGGGAGAATAGGATATGCAATTGAAAATATTATTTTGAGACATTTCCAATGGTATATGGCACTCTCTATAACTCCATAGGAATGAGGAGATATGAAATATTATGTCAGGACAATCCAACCAGAAAGTACATGTCTACCCAACTAGTTTTACAAGTCGTCCCCATAAGTGAACCTAGAAACATTATAAATATAAGACATAAGTGCACATTTGAAGAGAATCTAAACAAGAAGAGAATGCACATGTGCATGGAAGAGAACTGAGGTGCGTAAGAGGAGCTGGGGAGTATTCTTTGGGTCTAAAGGTGTAGAGCAAGAGTTTTCTTGGAGTTTTAAGGGTGAACTATGAAGGAATAAGGTTTATGATGTCGCAATGTGAGTTTCTTTGGATTTGTGATGTTGTAGTCTAAAATTATATTTTGGGAATGATGCTATGAGGTTCGTTAGAGAATGAAGGATAAATATCACTAGAGTTTGGAGTTATGTTTTGGGTATGAAGCAAGGAGAGGTGATGGAGAATGAAAATTAAGGGTATGATGATGATGTGAAGTGCATGAGGTATGAAGTATTGAAGTGAAGTAAAAATTAATATGCATATGAATATCTTAGATTGATACCTATATAGGTCTTACTTATTTGGTGCTCGACTAAGGAGATTGGGGTCTCCAGTAGGTTGGTTCCTACATAATATTGTGTTGAGTCAGTGCTCATATAAAGAGATTAGTTTCTCTAGTAGGTTGTTTCCTACACAATATCTTGTTGAGTTGGTGATCATCTGAATATATTGGTGTCTCTAGTAGGTTGGTTCCTAAAAACATTTATAAAGATAAGTTTTTGTGGTTTTTGCCCACAAGGGTTTCCAAATTAAACTTTATTTACAATGATTTGAGTTTACATGCATATATTGTTTTAAATTTAGTGAATGATTGATGAATGCTCATTTAAAGTGAAAATTATCTTATACTAATTCACCCCCCCCTCTTAGTATAAGAATAAGTTCAACAATTGGTATCAGAGCAGGTTCCTTTGGAAATAGTCTAACCGATGGAAGAAAAATCTCGAGAGAACACATGGCTAGTCAAGAAAAATTCCTATTCATGGACATGGATACAAATTCTAGTGATACAAAAAATGAAGATCATAAATAAAAACATAGATTAAGAAGAAGA
>ML816677.1:119657-149882 GCA_009831015.1 Picea engelmannii | reverse complement strand
ATCTATGTATACTACCATCAGTCACAAACATTTTATTTGTATTTAACTTTTAACATTAAATTCTTAAAGTTAATGTTGATATTTATATTTAACTTTCATTAACTTAAATCTTTAACTTCATCAATTGATGCACAACTACTATGAGGAGATTGAAGTTAATTTTTGAATTACATAATCAAGGTGTGGCTTCAAGCCCTTTAGCTTTAAAGGAAGAAGGCACTATTAAGGATAAACATTAGTGTCTAGAGTTTAGGGCGTAGAATTTTATTCTCATGTCACAAGATAAGTCAATATAAGAATATTAAAGGGGAATTAATAAAATTTTAATTGGTAAGGAACAAATATTTTTTTTCCAGAGAAAAAAGCATAATTTGTATTCCTTGGGAGGGACAAAATTTCATTTTGTAGGTGCTTCTAGAGCACTACACACTATGAAAGTGTTTGCGATAGCTGAAGATAGATGGGAATTTGTGTGCCTTCTCTTCATGGTTGTGTCATACTTGAAAATAAATAACAAAATCTCACCCATGTCAGGGTGTATTGTTTTCTAATTATAAGAGTCTTTTATATACAAGAGAGGATTGCCATTGTTGTGGCTTATGTCTATCTATTTTATTAGAGATTTTAATGTCTTCAATAGAGCCTTTATACAGTTGCTGAAAAAGTAAGTAAAAAGTGGCTATGTTGGTCACTCCAGCATAGAATGCTAATAAGACTGTCTAATAAGTAGATAATGTCCGAATCTTTAACCTTGTAGTATTTCTTGTTCTTCCATAAACGGCCTATGGTAGAATGCATTTGAATCTTCCCCTTTTTTCTCAGTGATATGCCATTGCCCTTGTAGTAACTGCAGTCCTTCTTTAGACAATGAATCTACTACCATGTTTATGTCCCTGTATACATGTGAGATAACCACAGTATCAAAAGTGTCCAAAAGTCTATAAATTTCCTCCAGAATAGGACTTAGTAAAATGCAGTGACAGTTTTGTTGATTGTTTGTCCAATTTATTACATTCATAGAATCCCCAAGGATTTGTCAATGATGTATTTCTTTTTCTCTAGAAAAGAGAAGTAGGAGCTTCAAGGACATTAGTTCAACAAAGTTGTTTGTCCCCCTTCCCAGTCCCATTTTTAGGAGGAATTTATGGTTTTCAGATAGATGTAGGACTTCTCCTCCTCTGCAAGTAGAGTTCTAGGTTGCACCATCGAAATAAGCCCAGGGCTTTGATGTATCTATTGTATCTTGTTGTCTTACCCTTAATGTTTTTGTAATTTTGGTATGGGGGTAATGGGTAAGTATTGAAATGCTTTGTGCTACAAGTAGTTATGGGAGTGTGTATTTTTCCTTGAAGATTTATGAGTTTCTTGCTAGTCAGATTCCCCAACTTAATAGAAGAGGAAGAGCTTTAATTCCTTTATTTCCTCGAGTGTTTGTCCAAGTTTTCCAGGCTGATTCCATAGATTCTCCTGTCCATAGGCAGTTATGTCTTAGACTCACTGAAGTTTCAGTCCAAACTTTTGTTGTGAAGGGGAAAGTGATGAAAAGATGTATAGTGGTTTCGTTTGCATTTTTGTAGAGAGCACATCTTCCTGGGCCTTCTATTTGACGCTTGTTCAAGGCCTCCCAAGTTGGAATTCGATTGTTTAAAGTTGTCCACATAAAGATTTTTGCTTTTTTGGGGAATTTTTGCTTCCAAAGACCTTTCCACCACCATTTGGGGTTTTGATGCAAAGGGATGTTCAAAGCTATGTACCCTGCTTTTGGGGCATAGTAGCCTAGTGGATCTTTTTTCCACACTAGTTCATCCTCCCTGTTAGTTAATCTGATGTGGCTTCTTTTGAGTGTGGCAATATTAGTTTGCAATGATTCTTCTTGAGTCCCAACGAATCCAAGAAGATTTTCATTTTTCCAACCTTGGTTCCAAAAATTTGTTGTTGGGAGGTTGGTTAAATGTGAGAGGTAGAAGATACCTTGTCTGTGAAGTTGTTCAATTAGGTCTTCCGGCAGTATGTAAGAGTTCCCACTTCCTAGCCAAGGATTTGTACCTATCGTAAGTGGTTTCCTTTACCCACCTTCCATGCAAGACTGCCCCCAACTACTAGGAAGGAAGAGATCATTTCTTTCCAAATAATCAAGCCATTTGTTGAAGTTTTGAGTGGTCTTCTGATCCAATCTTCAATTGTATCTGGGGAAATGTATTTTTGTGCAATTACAAGCGTCCACGGGATGGTGTCTGTGATGAGCCTCCAACAAGCTTTCGCTGCAAGTGCCTTTGAGAAAAGGAAAATGTTTTTGAACCCCCAGCCTCCTAAATATTTTGGAAAAGCTATGTTGTCCCACTTTGGCCAGGGTTGTGTATACTTTTCTCTCAAGCTAGACCAGATGAAACGAGCACAAAGTTTTCTAATTTTTCTAAGACTCCTTTTGGGATCCAAGCTAGAGACATCCAATAGACATGAATGGCTTCCAATACTGATTTTGTTAGTGTGAGTCTACCTGCTCTTGATAACCATCTGAAGCTCCAATTGTTTAATCTTTTTTCTAGTTTTTCTATTAGCCATTTCCAATCTTCTTTCTTATAGCTATTTGGTTTTAATTGAAAGCCCAAATATTTTATTCCTTGTGAGATATCTTGCATGGTGAAGGGGAAAAGTCTTCGGTAGACTTACTTTTCTTCTTCGTCCAATTCAAAGATGGAAATTGTTTCAATTTTTGTTCATTTATTATCGTACCAGTGGCTAAGCGAAACAACTTGAGGGTTTCGGCCAAAGTTTCAGCATCTCCAGCTTTCCCATTACAGAAGATGAGGATGTCATCCACAAATAAAAGGTGTGTGATTCGTAGCCCTAAAGTAACTGAAATTCCTTGAAAGGTCCCTGATCCGGCTGCTGTTAGGATATGTGACCGTCAGATTTCCTAACTACAAATGCATACTAATGCATACTAAATAAACACACTAGAAAACACACTTTTACCTAATGACACAATAGACCAAGTAGATCTTAACTAACTATGTTAGGAGTTCAGGAAGTTGTCATTAAGGGGGGATAGGCTATAATGCCTCCTTCCTTCTCCTATTGTGTTACTATTGTAAATCCTTCAATCCTATCCCAAGTTGTTCTTAAGGGGGGATGTTAGGATATTTAGACACTTAGGAGTTAGTTAAGATCTACTTGGTCTATTGTGTCATTAGGTAAAAGCGTGTTTTCTAGTGTGTTTCTTTAGTATGCATTAGTATGCATTTGTAGTTAGGAAATCTGACGGTCACGATATGTTCCTGACATAGAGGGATTCGATGGTTCATACTCTCCTCGATCTTAATGGCCATTGATCTGTGGCTTAACACCCGATTGGTCCATGATCTCTATTGAAAGAGCATGGAGGGTCATTTGTCGATGATCGATTGTGAGAAACTCTCTTGTAAAATCTCTCTGTAATCTTTTTCTTTGCATTAATAAACTGCTCCAAGTGGCCGCGTTGGCTGGGGCATGGATGTTTCCCCGTAGGGGTTTTACCATGTGAAAACATCGGTGTGTTGATCTTTGATCTGGTTATGTGAGTGGTTACTGAAGGTGTTCGTCCTCTGTTGGAATACCTGTGTTGTCGAACAACTGCTACAACGAGAGCTTTACTCAGACCCTCCGCTACTAGTAGGAAGAGAAGTGGTGACAAAGGGAAACCGTGTTTGAGTCCTCTTTTAGATTTGAAGAAAGGGGAGGCTTCCCTATTGATGAGTACTGTGAAAGAAACTGAGGAGATGCAAGCCATTATCCATTTTATAAATGGGAGTTGAAATCCTAGGTGGGTGAGAAGAAGACGGATATATACCCAGTTTACTTTGTCAAAGGCCTTTGAAAGGTCAATCTTTAGGATTGCTCCTTTTGATCTGGTGGTCTTTAAACTGTGGAGGCCTTCTTATGCAACCCCTATTGCTTCATGAATTTTCCTTCCTTCAAGAAAACCAAATTGTTCCTTGGAGATTGCTTTTGATAGTACGAGTTTAAGCCTATGGGCTATGATTTTGGCAATAATCTTGTAAATACAGTTACAAAGGGAGATTGGCCTGAAATCACCAAAGGTCTGTGGATCATTTACCTTTGGGATGAGGGATATAAAAGTGGATTTGAAAGGCCCATGGATTCTGCCATTTGTTCAAGATTCCTCGATTACTTTTAACAGATCTTTGCCAATAAGATCAAAGAAACCTCTGAAGAATTCAATTGTCCACCCCTCTGGATCGGGGCTTTTCTCCTTCTGGAAACTTTGTATTGTTTCTTTTAACTCATCTTTTGTGACTTCGACGAACAAAGCTTGGTTCCCTTGCTCGTTTACAAAGCTTGGGAGGTATAAAACCATCTTTATTATTTCTGTGATATTTGTGTTCCTGTCTACTTTGAAAAGGGTCTGAAAATGGTTTTTGCCCAGGTTTGCTAGTCCTTCAAAGGTTGAACAGGTTCTGCCCTCCTGATCTTTTAGGCTCGAGATAGTGTTTTCAACTTTCCTTCCTTTTGTATATGCTTGGAATAATTTTTTGTTTTTGTTCCCTTTTTCTAACCAAATGGCTATGCTTTTCAATCTCCAAGAATTTTCCTGTTCCGCGAGCAAGATTCTTCTTCTTGCTTCTAAAGTTTTTAAGCTTTCGTGAGCTTCAACTAAAAGAAACGTTGTCTCTAGGTCCTCTTGAAAAAGTATGAGTTTTTCCTCAATAGTTTGTACTTCCTGTTCCTCTGAAAGTTGTTCTGGTTTTGCCCAAGGAATTACCAGTTTTTTTAAATGTTTGAGATTTGGCACAAACTGGATGCCAGTTGGAGAGTCCTTTGTTTCTCTTAAGTTGGTCCAATTTGTCCTAATTAGTTGTTGAAATCTTTCATCATTTATCCAAGAGGAATTGAATTTGAAGGGGGCTGCCGATTTTTGGGGAGTTCCTTCCATTTCTAGCCAGACAGGCGAATGGTCTGATTCACCTCCGCTACCGATCCATTGATGAATTTGGAAGGGAAGCATTGCAACAGGTTATGAGATCAAGAAGCGATCTAATATTTTTGCAACACGGGCTTCCCCTGCCCTCATATTCCTCCAGGTTGGTAACATTCTTAGGGGAGCCACGTCGATAAGTCCATTAGAGGCCATCAGATGGCTGAAAAACTTTGCTTGGCTATCTGGGTGGGTTGTTGGTCCCCAACTTTCTGCCTCCCCCAAAGACTAGTTTAGATCACCTCCCAGGATTAGTAGATCGAAATTTAGTAGGTCTTTGGAAAACAAGTTTACCCAGAAAGTGTTATGATCCGTATGTGGCCCATATACATTAATTATTCTGAACTCCTTTCCAATCCCTTTCAACAAAAAATCACCTCTTAAGACATAGTCCATTGCCCATGAGTTTATGAGTTTTATTCTACGAGATCTCCAGTCGATGACTAGTTCCCCTGATCTGCCTTTGGGACTTTGACCCATGAAGGCCCAGCCTGGGAGGAGAGTAGAGAGAATTTTGGTTGCCACCTCTTCGTCTGAGAGTGTTTCTTGAAGTAGCACAATATCAGGTTGGTTTGTCAAGACCAACCTTTTTAGTGCGAGTTTTTTGAGGGAACTCGCTAAACCCCTGAAATTGTAGGTGAGGAGATTCATGAGTGAACCTTGTCAAGGGTTTTCTCTACTGTAAGCGCCCCAATAATTGATTTTTGACGACCTGAGGCGATATCGACCAAAGCTCTGGATTGAGCTTTGTATAGATGTGAGTTTATGCCTTGCCCCTTCTTTGTTTTCTGCATCTCATGGTTTGGTCCCAATCCTTTATGAAGAGATTTTGGAATAGAGATGGTCATGTTGCGGAGTTGGTATCTAATGATAGAGTCTTCTGAATCTTCGGAGGAATATTCCTTGGGGGGCAAGGGGGGAAGGGTGCCAGATGTCGAACCTTGTGGAGGATCGGAGAGGGAAATAGATGGAGGGGGCAAGGACGGAGGATTGTATGGGGGAGAAAGGTTAGGGAAGCAAGGGGGAGGAGGGATCAGGGGAGAAATCCTCCATTTAAACAAAAATTATAATCCTTAAAAAAACCAATTGCAGAGTGGGAGATAGTAATGTGCATACCCAGGAGGTTGTCGATTATATATTGTGGGATGGCCTCTGAACCTGCTTTCGATGCCGACCTCTCTCTTTCGGCTGGGACTAGTGCCAACACATCTTCTCCTTGTGTGAGTGGGTTCTCCACTTCATCAGTCTGTGTCGCTGCTTGTTCGCTGGAATTGCCCCCTATGGAGGACTTCGTAGAGGGGGAACTAGTATCTTTGGATAGTGGCATCTCAGTGTTCCGCCTGTTTTCGACAGTGGGATGAGTGTTTCTGTGTCCCTTCGGGTTGGATTTGCAATCCTTGATGATGTGTTCGTATTTCTGGCACCTCCTGCAGCGGAAAGGGATTCCTTCATAGTCTAGAATTTGCACCGTGGTGCTTCCCAAGTCTGTTAAATTTAAGTATTCCTTTAAGCCTTCTCTTATGTTTAATAAGACTAGGATCCTTGCTACATCCATCTCCCCTGAATATATGAAACCCATATCTACAACTAGGAATTCTCCTAAGTGATTCTCGATGGCTTGGAAGCACTTTTCGTTCCAGAGATGGGGAGGAAGTCCTGGTAAACAAACTCAGATGGCTATGGAGTCCAATCTCTCATTATCGACGTCAAAAGTGGGACTCCAAAGTTTCAGAAGTATAGGAGAGGAGTCTATGAAACAACTTTTCTGGAGGACTGAAATAGCTTGCGGTTTATCTAAGAAAGTAAGCATAAAACAACCTCTTGACAGACAGTTGATTTTTGGTGGCAGGTTGTAAATCGCACCCCATGTTGACGCCGCCCAAGCTTTTAACATTTTTTCGCTGAATTGTCGACCATATGCTTTTCCAACGAGGGTTTTATCCACCATTTTCGCTACATCTGATAAGGTTAGGTCATCACCCAAAGTGAAGTCAAGATTTGAAATTGAAGGTCCTACACATTCATTGTGTTTCCTGTGTCCTGCTTCGGCTGCTCCCAAGCGCAAATGGGTCTGCAGGTTTGGAGAAACATTTGTTGATTCCCCCCCCGAAGACTAAGACCCACTCACTAGAGTTTGTTAGCCCGAGGTTTCCAGAAATGAAACATTCTTCCATCGCTAAAGAATGATCCTGAAAAAAACTTATTCCTCAAATGGGTAAAGGTGGGTTGGAATCATGCCTTGCTCTACAGGGACCTAGTCTGCGGTAGCATGAACGGAAGTGGGTAAGCCTAAGCTAGGAGGGGTCAACTGATAGTAGGTTTGCTCAGGTGGAGGGGGAGAAGGGAAACTCGGTATCTTGGGGTCCATAATAGTCTAGGAGAAAATTGTTGGGGAGGAGGTGAGTGGAAAGTTGCAGAGTAGGGGTGAAGGAAAGCCTTCGATTGGGAAGGAGGACGAAATCTCAGTTTCTGAGAAGGTGGGAAGGGGTAAGGTTTGTGGTGAAACGACCCTGAAAGCTCCTGCTCTGCCTAGCCAAGAGAAGTCTTATGATGCCTAACCCAGAAAATTACCAGAGACCCTTGAGCGCTGAGAGAAGAAGTCCTCCTGTGAAGTCGGAGGTATATCCCTACCCAACTGTTCCAAGGTTGGCTAATACTAACTGCTACCTGTCACTAACCAAGGTAGCATTTCTCCAGGCTCAAGAGAGTAGTCCACCACATCATCGTAGCCAGCCATGGTGGATTAGAACTCTGAGCAGAGAAAACCCGAGAGTGAGCACTTGTCCAAACCGTCACGAGATATTCCCATTAACCAAGATGTCAGTCTTTGCGGGAAGACCCCTACAATTATTTCTTCAACAAAATCCCGCATCTTTGCGCTGGTCATAACGGGGTCATGTGACCTATGGAAAGTGTTTATCCATTTATGCGGGCCGCAGGAGAAATGTGGGCCGCATACCTCATCCCAACCCTTGTATGTCAAAGTATTTCATTACATATCTAATAATTAAAATAAAACATATAAAAATATGAAAATTTTAAAAAATTTAACATAGTATGAAAAGATTAAAAAAGGCCACGTATGACAAGATAAAAAAAAAAACCAAACTATGAGAGATCGGTCACCTGGTTGGCATACTTAAAATAAAACACATTAAAACATGAAAATTTTGAAGAATTTAACATAGTATGAAAAGACAAAAAAAAATAAGCATGAAAAGATTAAAAAAAAAAAACCGCCAAACTATGAGAGATTGGTCACCTGGTGGGCATCAGCTTCAATCAATTCCTATTTAGAAAATTATGGAAGCCATCCCTCTTTCTTACAGACGGTCTGAAACCAACGAACCATTTATCAGTCAAAAATTAATAATAGAAAGAAATTTCATTTAAGAAATGACAAGTATGACATTTGTATGAATAAACTGCCAAGTGGACACGATAATTCTGTTGCATCCACGACACTAATGGACACTTTTTCCCTCTAGAATGGTGGTCTATCCTTATCAAACGCTTGTTGGTTTCATATATTCATAGCTCCTCTAAATTTCAGCCTAAACAACAACACAAAGAAAGAAAATGCAGTATGGATGCAATTGACAACAAAAATGGAGTCCAAAGGATTACAGAGGTTACATGAGACAAGCAACCTAAGGTGCCATGATCGAATCCATGAGATATCCTCTCTTAGAGGATGTCGACAGAGACAAACCATTGACTCGGAGCAGGGAGAATGATCTTTCTCTGGATGACCACCCAATCTTGGATCTCCCAAAGTGTTGGCTAGAGAAAGCTGGATCGAGTCCAAGAAGTTGTGGTATATTGGAGGTCATGCGATTTTCACTCCTATATGTCAATATTCGTTGGAACCCATCACCGAGACCTTCGTTGGGAATTTGGGAACCATAGAGCTGGCTGCAGTGGCCATCGAGAAATCATTTATAGCAGAGTTGGCCTTGGGAACCATGGTGGGTGAACATAAAACTCACCAAAACCAATCTATGTATGTAGTTTTGATGTTTAGTTTTGTTTGTTTGGAGATATTGAATTGAATCGCCAGATATGCAACTTGGTATGGGCATCGCACTGGAGTTACATAGTTCTGGCTTTCTAGGTTTTACCATAAGTGTTTGGATATGCTAGGTTGAGGAGAGACCATCCTGGTTGGAAGTTCTGCTACCGAAAAAATTCTTCATGCACTGCGCCACTCACGAGACTGCAAAGAAGAATGGGAGGAATATCTTTTGTTTGGATTTCTATCAGAGCAGTCAGAAAAATGGAAAGAATATTTGTTGTTTGGACTTTTGTTCGAGCAATTAGAGCATTTGCTCGCATTTCTTACCAGTTCACCTTGGCACAACCTACTCCAGATAAAATAAATCTCCTTTGCTCTAATTGTCTGTATGATTTAAAGGTTATTTTGCTTTGCATTTGCTGAAATGAAATGATGAATTCCCTGTGCACAAGATCAGATATACATGTATCACGATGTCATTAGTCTCTACTACTTGGAGAAAGTGATTGATTGCTCATATGTTGAGTGCTTTGACTCAAAGCACTCACAAATTCTCCACTTCAAGGATCGAGGTATACTTCAATCAGAACCATTATCTCTCTTGCTTCAGTTTTTGATTGGAAATTTCACCAGATGGATGTTAAGACTACCTTTCATAACCTTTCATAATGGTGAAGTTGAGCAAGATGTTTATATCGAGCAACCTAAAGGTTTCGTGATCCATGGGAAAGAATCCCATGTCTGCAAACTCAAGAAAGCATTGTATGGATTGAAACATGCTCCGAGAGCTTGGTATGGAAGAATTGACAGTTTTTTACAGAGTCTTGGATTCTCCAAGAGTATAGCAGATCCTAATATTTATATAAAGAATGTGCAGATTCATCCTGTTATCTTGGTTTTTTATGTGGATGATTTGTTCCTTATCGGAGAGGAACCTCTTATAGCTCAGAATAAGAGGGAGTTATCAACAAAATTTGAAATGAAAGACTTGGGTCTTATGCATTACTTTCTTGGCTTAGAGGTGTGGCAGAAACCAGGTGAGATCTTTCTCTCACAAAGCAAGTATGCAGTTGATGTGCTCCGCAGATTTGGCATGTTGGATTGTAAGTCCGTGTCCACACCTATGATTTCTAACATGAAGAAGTTACAAGATCAAGCTATAGGTTCAGATTTGGAAGACCCCACCGTATATCGTCAGATCATTGGGTCCTTGATGTATCTAGTACATACCAGACTAGACATTTGTTATGCAATGAATGCCCCTCAGCCAGTTCATGTATGAACCGAAACATATTCATATGGTTGTTATTAAGCATATTCTCATATATGTCTGGGGAACTATAGTCTATGGGCTCAGATATACTTCCAGTGGAGGGGTAATGCTTCATGGTTTTACATATTCGGATTGGATGGGAAGTACAATGGATCGGAAGAGTACTTCCGGATATTGTTTCAGTTTGGGTTCAATTATGGTCTCTTGGTCCAGCAGGAAACAAAGTTCCATAGCCCAAAGCACTGCAGAGGCAAAATACATTGTTGCAAGTGTTGCTAGTAGAGAAGCAATGTGGCTCAGAAAGCTACTCTCAGACTTGTTCAGTGTTGAGTTGGAACCCACAGTAATCCACTGTGATAACCAGAGCTGTATAAAGCTCTCCAAGAATCTGGTGTTTCATGACAGATCAAAACACATTGAGATGAGATATCACTATGTTCGAGACATGGTGCAGAAGAACATTCTCAGTATTTAGTATGTTCTGACAGCAGAACAAACCGCAGATATTTTGACCAAGCCTCTATCCTTGACAAAGTTTTTGTACTTTTGAGACAAGCTTGGTGCTGCTGAGAGGGAGTGTTGAAATTAGTGCAGCTGCAAGAGACATTCTCCAGGAGGATGGCATAAGACCCTAGCTGAGATCTAGGGCCCCCAGTACACTCCTGGTGTTCTTAGTTTGGGACCAAGTAGTTTGAGCCATGACAAAAGACCCTAGTGAGGGCCCCCAATGTATCACTGGGGTTCTTGGTCAAGGAGCAAGCAGTAAGTCCCTATATGTGTTCTAGGGCCCCTGAATGTGTTCCAGAGAATCCTTTCTCGGTGCTTGGCCTTGGATGTGTTCCTTGGTGGTTGATGATGTAAGTCCTTAGATGTGTTCTAGGGCCCCTGGATGTGTTCCAGGGAATCCTTGCTTAAACGCTTGGGTTGATCCTTGGTGGATGAAAAGACCCTAGATGTGTTCTAGGCCCCCCATATGTGTTATGGGATACCTTGGTCTTGGACCAGGTAGTTCTTGGTTGTGTACCAAGATGTGATGATGTGTGATCATCTTCCTCTCTCTCTGGATGGTCCATGTGACCTAGGAGCAGCCACGAAGATGGACATGACCACATCATGAATGTTTCCTCTTATGCAGTGATGATAAAAGTTTATAAGCTATCATGAGACTTATGTGGACATGTTTTCCATTGAAGAGAACCCCCTTGACCTTGTTTTGAAGTCCCCCCTTTGCTGGATTTCTTTTCCCTTCTTGTTTTATGTAGTTTTGGGATTTTATAAGTCACTTTGACTTATTTGAATTTTTAATTAAATTTTTTTGTTAATTAAAATGTCATTTATCATTTGTTTTAATTATTAAAACCTAACCTCGCCCTCTCCTAAACTATAAAAGAGGACCTACCCCTCTCATTCTAACAGACATCTTTTTCTCCTCTCCTTTGCTTAAGTTTGTTGCGGCTACCTCAGTCTTATCTTGGTGTGGCCTCCTTGGTTTCTTTTTATTTTGCTCGCTGGGAACTTCAGTTTTGGTGTGTTTGCTGGCTGAGAACTTCATTTTTGGTGTGTTTGTTGGATTAGGGTGTCGCGGACCTCTCCTTCTGCTATGGTTGACAGAGCAGACCTCTCTAAGGTGTTGCAAACCTTTCTTTGGGGACTGCAACCTTTTGTGTGTTGGTGTTGTGTGTGTTGAGGGTGAAACGACCTTCTTTGGGCCCTTCTACTTGTTGTCAATGTGTGTGTTAATGGTGTCGTTGCCTCCTAGGCAGCCTTTGGCACCTCCTCCCGTGATTGCTGGTGCTTTCCCTTATTGTTCCTGTTGTTGTTGCCTTCCACTTCTGGTTATCAGATTCTACCTTGAAGGGTTTGTTACTGTAGCATCTACAGTTCAGATTGGACAGTGTTTGGATAAATTGTTTTGGGTGTTTGCATCGACTCTGTATTTACTACCTATATCCTTGAGTCCTCCTTGGCAAACAATCTACCTAAGTTGAGATCAAAACCCTTGAGTTTTGATCCATGATCTTAAAGCTAAATTTCTGAGCATATTAAAAGAGGACAACACCTATATGTCAGGTACATCTTTTAGTTGATAAAGGTAAGTTCATAATTTATTTTGTTTATCTGCACTTAGTTTACTTTCAGAATTTCTTTTTATGTTCAAAATTATTTTAGCATGTTCATATCTCACTGTCTATGTTTAATCTTCTTCAAAATTTTGAAGTGTTGATATTTATCTACAGTAGTGTACAAAAATAAAAGGATATTATTGTTTTCATTTTCCCTAAAAATCTAATAATGATGGTGAAATTCAAACAAGGGCTCAATTAAAGATAAGCATCATCTACATATCCCATTTTGGTTCAATGGGAGAGTGACAAATTCCTATGGAGTGATCCCTCAAGACATATGTAGCATGAGACTTTCCCAATATCCTATGATGAGTGAGGCTTGCAATCAAATATTTTTCATGTCCTATCCATCATCATTAAAATATATAAGTTTAAATCCCAAAATAATTTATTTAATCAACCCTTTGGATTTAGAAAACACAAATAGTTTTGACTTAAAACAACTACTTTAATTTGACTATATAAGAAAAACATAGTTTTGAATTGGGTTCTTGGAACTTTGTCAAAGATGGATGGATGACAACATTGTGTCTCCAGTTGGAACCTTGTCAAGTTGTTGGTGCAATGTTCTACTTTGCATCTAGAGTCCATCTCCAAGCCAAGTTGCCATCTAATAGAGATAACCCATTCCTACAATGTTTTTCTTCATATTTCAAATGTGCAAGGCAATCAATGGCTTTCCTAAATGGACAACATACTCACCTGCATACTTGTTAGCACAACCTTTTAGTACAACCATGGCTAATATATTTTTTTTCAACATTTTTGAACATTTACTCAATCATGCTTTCTCGAAGTGCCCTTATGAAATGGATATGATTATATTCTGCTATGGAATCTCTTTTACTACTTATACAATAGTTATATGGATGTTGTAGAGTTACCACTCAACAAGATGATAAGTCCATGGGATTGTCTTGGACAAATGCCCAAGAAAAGGGTCAATGGGACTGGAGTGTACAATAAATGGTCAATCGACTATTGCAGACCAATAAGCAATATACCCAACATTATGTATGACACAATCAAAACTTCATAGGTGTCCCATTATTTCTTCAAATAGATATCTCCATCTCCCTTGTTTGTTCATTTTGACTTATAGATATTTATATATTACTTATGGGAAATGGCTAATCACTACTACTAGCATCTTTCATGTAGAAAAACGAGCCTGATATTGAATACCTAAATCATGTGCTCGAGATCACTAAGACGTACATGAGATTCAAATATCCAACCTTTGTGAAACAATTCCACTATGTTCTAAACTAATTTATCCCAACCTTCATCTTAGTTTAATAATGGCCTTGGCTCTTTCCCTTCATATTCTTTTAATAAGCATTGAAAGCACACCATCACGGCTACTGCCACTTCAACTAACCTTCAGAACTCAGATTTCCAATCCTACCTAGAATGGGTGATTACGTTTGAAGAGAAAATATATCTATATTATCTCTATTGTTTGCGCGTTGCGTAATGACAAGTTCAATGGGGAGAAAGGAATGTTGGCCGAGGACCATATTACCTTCACTTCTTTTACTGACAATCTTAATATCGATTTCAAGGATGTCTTTGTACGGGTATTCATGCAAAGTTCGTCACCCTCTTTGAAGTAGCAACCCTGTCGACTGGCATCTAAAGATGTAAGTTTATTTTCTCAATCGAGGTTTGGGGACCATCGTAATGAGAGCGAAACGCGAGGACTTTCCCATATGTCATGAATTTGTAACTCCCCAGATCATCATAAACACGCGTCCCAGAGATGGACCATTGTAATGAGAGCGAAACGCCAAAAATTTTCAGTAAAAGTTTATCAAGCAGGTATTGTTTGGTTCCCAACTTCCTACTCCGAAACTAATTTGATTTCAATCGGGGGTTGGGGACCATCGTAATGAGAGCGAAACGAAACAACAGGACTTTCCCATATGTCATGAATTTGTACCTCCCTGGATCATCATAAACACGACATCCCATATCAGGGTTTGGGGACCATCGTAATGTGAGTGAAACGAAACCCCCGTAATGAGAGCGAAACGAAACGGCAGGACTTTCCCATATGTCATGAATTTGTACCTCCCCGGATCATCATAAACACGGCGTTCCAGAGAAGGCAAGGGAGGCGTGGCAAGGGAGGCGTTGCCTTGACCCATATCTCTTATAAATCCCCCCACCCAGGGTTTTAGCAGGATCAGATAAGGGATGTCAATTCCCTTCCAAGCGCCCCTCTTGCACTCAGGGGCGTAGCCGTGACATTCTCTACTGCCCGCAAAGATACATATGATTAAGAAGAAACAGGTCAAGATTAAATTAAGGCTTGGATCAACCCAAGCTGGGAGGGATTATGCAGAAGCTCAGGGTGCGACTGGGACTTACCTTTTAGATTCTCTTGGATAGAGACAACATCAGGATCGGAGATAGGAGACGCGATCTGTTAACTCAGGCGGCTAGGTATGTTACTCTGTTAATTTAGAGGATAGAGAAGTTTCTGTAGTGATTATTTACATAAACGTGCAACCATTTCCACCTTACCATAGCAATTGATACAAAGTTTACCTTGAATATATATATATATATATATATATATATATATATATATATATATATATATTCAACTTTAGGAATCTAAACAGATTGGCCTTCTTGCCTAATGTTGTGATTTTGCTCGCTTATATGCTCAAGTTGTTCATCTTGATAGAGTAATCTTTCCTTCATATTTGTCTTTTCTCTAGTGTCGGACTCAGACCTTTCAGTAACTTCTTGCTCAAGCAAAGCTACCACATATTTTTGGTAAATGTTTGGAGAAAGATATTATTTTATCTTCCACAAAAACCATCTCCTGACCTATCTTGTACAACTTTCTCCATTGTCGTTGCATTTCTAAAGAAAAAATATCTGGTTGGTTGCCATAAGTTCCAGCATTCATCCTCCAATCAATAAGCCAAAAATCAAGCAGCTCAAGCAACCCGGGCCCAACAAAGTTCCCATGGATCAACTTACATGTCAATTTAAATATGTCAAAAACCTCCAGGGTAGTCAAGAACTGTGAGCAAATTAGGTTTTCAGGTATTTTCTGTGGGCCATCAGATTCTAGCTGGGTATATGGAGCACATAATTCTTCATATTTTTCATGTAGGAAAAACAATATCTATTGTATATACTCATAATTACAATACAAAATATTGTTTCAATATTCATCTTTAAATACCATTTGTTGTAACTAATTTTCTTCACCAAAATTCTATTTTATGGTGAATTATTTTAAAAGCCATTTCCTTTTCAACAGTTCTGCAAACTTTTACAGTTATATTGAAAACCACCAAAGCATATATTTTAGCATATATGTAAACACATATTGAAAATAACTCCTGGACACACATGTACAATATGTAAAAAGCAATATGCAGAATAAGGTGTGAAGGAAAGGTTATGGAAATTCAGTTACTTCTAAAGTGAAAATTTCTACATTCAATCATATGAAATTATGTCACTTATATATATATATATATATATATATATATATATATATATATATACACACACACACTCAATTTTAAATACATAAAACAAAAATCCTTAAAACAAAATGTAAAGGTTGTCTACAGTATAGTATTTGTATCTTAGCAACTTTCCAGATCACACATCCGACAACTCTAGTGGCAAGTTGTTCTTCTTGGGGATCCTTGGTGTTCTACAAATCAGTTTAGAAAAGGCATTGTATCTGTACATTTTGTTCTCACAATGTCTATGTACCCAAAATAATGGCTACTGTAAGAAAACGCCCTCAAAATTCACTGGTAATTAGAGTACTGCAGACTATATATATATATATATATATATATATATATATATATATATATATATTGATGCTATGTGTATGGTTTCCTATTTTATTTACTAAAAAAATCACATACACTTGCAGATATAATGTTAAAGTTATCATACATAACCAATGCATGATGTTCTCTTTCAATTATCGGTTAGGTTCTTTGAATGCAGCGTTTCACATGCCTGAGGTCTGCTTTATCTAGCAATTACGATTTCAAGGCATAAGCATTAAAATTGTTATATTTCATTCAGTTTGAACTTCAAGCTTGGCAAAGGATTTAATATGATCATTTGACCAATCTTGAGCATTAGAATTTTCTGATATTTTAATACTGTATAAACTTGCCCAGTCTGATCACTTTTCTGCTAACTCTAAAACTTGCATCAAAATCTTTAAGCCTTTTGGCCAGAAGGGTATCCTTAGAGACAACAGAGGAAGCCAGAATTATCTTGTCAGAGTACCTGGCAATCTTCAAAACTTTGTCAACGCCATCCTTTCTTGTTAAATAAACTTTCAATTTCTCTGCATAATCTCTGCCTTGTCGAGATTAAGGTTGCAATAAGGTCAGATAAGATAAGCTAATTTTATTAGTGTCCCATGAATGACCACAAACGACCCTTAATAGAAACTTGGGCTCATACATTGTCTGAATAATGACAATGAACAACAATGAGTATACTATATGTAGCAGTGATCCAAGCCCAGATATAACTGTACCATAACTTCAACCAAACAAGTCATGTTTATTGGTAAGATGACTGTTGGAGTTTAAGGAGATAAGGAGGAAAGGCATTGCCACACATTGCTCCATATACATTCTTCATTGTCGCAACCAAAATTCAAAGACCATTATATATTTTGTTCAAAAGGTTCAAGTGACAGATTTATCAGTCCATTAGTTCTCATAGTATTTCAGAAAGTTCTAGCAGGGAGAACATATGATTGATTTTAACTACATCTGTTATAACTGTTTTTTTTTTGTCAATTGTGAAAATTAAAAGCAAACATGTTACATAATTGTTATCCAACAACTCTTCCTGAAGCTTCTCAAATGCATGTTATTCTATCAGTTACTTTTTTCACAGCGCATAAAATTCTTGACAATCCAAGTGATAATATAAGGATTCTTATGATGATTCTCAGTACAAAGGCTGTTATATAGACAATATACAACTTTGTGAGTCAATTTTTTTACAAAGGGGATTAGGAGTGATGTTAACTTTCAGAAACATTCTTAAAAATATGATAATATCATATTCTTATCACCAGGTTGACTCAAATGTTGGTCGGCTATGCATATGGCTTGGATGGGTACCACTTCAACCACTACCTGAATTTATTAAGCAAACCTGCCACCATTAAGCTAAATGTCGTGACTCCCACCCAACCTATCATGTCAAACCACTCTATGGCTATCAATCCAGTGATAAAATTTAGTAAATCTACCTCACAAGACTATAAAGGGGAAGAACTTTGTCAGGTTTGGTAGGATCTTACCAAGAAATGATTTTAATATATATTTTTCATGAAGAAACAAAAGCGGTCCCATGCAAGTAATACATTCAAACAATTCCCCAAGAAGTGCACTCTCTTTCAAAAGTGCTCTACTCCTGCGAAGAAGCAATTTTGCCTCATTTTACAGAAAGGACATTGGGCACAAATTGTTGATTTTTTGGATTCTCAGATCTTGATAGTTATTGCCTTATGATTTAACAACAAGATTCACTTTCATACAACCGTTATCATAGAATAACTATACACTAGAAATCTCAACTATAATACTGTAGCGGAAATAACAAGATCTAGAAATATTAACCATGCACATTAGACACAAGAACACAATAATTTATCCTAGGAAACCCAATCCTTGGGAGAAAACCTAGCAACCTTTCTTAGAAGAATCAATTCAATAGTTCACAAGATTACCACCATAAAAATCAGACCAAGAGATATATAAAGTCACCTCACAACCCTATTGCAACTCTCCAAGAGGTAGCACACAAGCAAAAATACTAGAAATCCTAGTTGCAACGTCTTCCTTCCTTGCCTCAGACTTGCACCTTCTTTTCTTGGAGTAAGAGTTGAGTGAATGTGTGTAAATGGAAAGGCGTCACCCTTATTTATAATCTTCAAGTCACTTTTACTGAGGCTGACTTATCTTCCTGAAAATTCTATTTTTACTTTATTATTTCCAGTGAGGCCGACTTCTCTTCTGTGGTCTTCTATGGTCTTCAATGTGGAGAATGGTTGCTCGAAGTTGAAAAACTTCAACACTCCCTCTCAACAAGGGAGGCATTCTCCATACTTGGATTTCTTCTTTCATAGAAAGGTTGTCCTTGAGCCTGGTTGATGTAGTCTTCTCTGGCATGCACCAAGTTGATGTATACTTCTCCCGCATAACACCTAGTTGATGTATGCTTCTCCCACATAGCACCTCGGGTCTCCAACGGTCCTTGTCAAGTCACATCATCAAGGATAGAGACCACACTTGGCTCATTCTTCTTAGCCAAGTCAGCATGGCCATCGAAGAAGAATGCCCGATGCTAACACACGGAGAACATCAACACCCTGGGCCACTCTCCTTAGCCAAGTCAGCATGGCCATCGGAGGAGAGTGTCTTCTCGATGCTAATACATGGAGAACATCAACTCCCTGGACCATTCTCCTTAGCCAAGTTAGCATGGCCATCGGATGAGAATGTATGTTCAATGCATATGTACCTCTAGTCTTCATCTGTTCTTGATCGGGTCACATGATCAAGGATAAAGACTATGCCTGGGCCATTCTTCTTATTCAAGTCAAAAAGGCCATTAGAGAAGAATGTACCATTCTCCTTAGCCAAGTCAGCATGGCCATCAGAGGAGAATGTCTTCCATTTTCCTTAGCCAAGTCAGCGTGTCCATCGGAGGAAAATGTCATCTCGGTACTGCCATCTGGAGAAGCATCAACTCCTCGAGTCTTTATCGGTCCTTGTCAAGTCAGCATGATCAAGGATAAATATTACACCAACGCCATTCTCCTTATCCAAGTTAGCATGGCCATCGGAGGAGATTGTATGCCCAATGTTGCCTAAAACATCAACACTCCCTTTTAGTGAGAGATACATTCTACATCATGCCAAGCTTGTCCCTGAAGTATTCAAACTTCACCTTCGACAGAGGTTTGGTGAGAATGTTTGCTCTGCTCATGTGTGAATATGTACTGGAGCTTCATTGCTCGCTTCTGCATCACGTCTTGGATGAATTCCTGCAAGAAGCTTCTGAAGCCACACTGCTTCACAACTTGCAACACTGGTTGTGATATACTCCGTCTTCACTGAACTGAGTGCTACAAAAACATGCTTTCCTGAAATCGTAACTGATCTCAAGTTGAAGCAGCACCCCAAGGTGCTCAATCTGTCTACTGCACTCCCTGCCCAGTCATCTGTACGATCATCCTTTAGAGCCTTCTTCTCCTCACAATCAATCTCCATATGAGACACTCTGTATCCCACAAAACAAGTATCCTTCTTTCCAGAAGGTTCTAACTTTGTCTTCTTTGCTTTCGGTACATGGATGCATATTGTCATGTACACAACTCCATGTATTGAACTAGAGTTCATCTAATCTATTGTCCCCTGCAACCGTTACTATGGATCCCTCTCAGAGCTATCACCTGTGACTTGCCTGGAACAAGAACAAGAATAAAAACAAGAACAACACTTTTCTAGTGTTGTGACCAATTATTCCTCTGTGGTAAACTGCCCGAAACAAAACAAGAACATTAAAAATTTCCATGGTAACCTTCCATGGTATTTACAAGGTAATTTGTTTGAGACAAAAAAAATGAAAACAAGAACATAAAAATCAAGAACATCTTTAAGGTTATGGATAGAGGAGGACATATCTTCAAAAGAAATATTATTTTCGTAGTTCATCTGCCATCTTGTCGAGCTTAGATTCCTTTGTCTTCTTGTGTGGTGAATTCTCATGAACATCGACTATTGTTGCATGTTTCCTTCCCTTCCTTTTCTTCTGAGGACATTGAGTGACGTAATGACCAAATGTATTACAATTAAAGCATTTCATCTTTGAAAGGTCTTTCTTCTCCCGTCTTTGGACTAGAGTTGATTCTTCACTTGTATTTTTCTTTCCAAAATTTGTTCTTACTTTCTTTCTCCTTGTATGAGATGTAAGTGATTGAGTCGATTCATCTTGGGGTTTCTGCAAGCTATTCTTGGAGTATACTCGGGCTTCTTCTTGGATACAATCGGTCCATAATCGATCAAACAGTGGCAACTTCTCTTGTCTACAAATATTCTAAACAAATGACTCCCATGAGGAAGGCAATCCATTAAGAGTTATTGTAACAAGCTCAACATCATCAACATTGTCTCTAATGGCTTGAAGTTGATCTCCCAACTGGGATACCTTCATGAAGTAAGTAGCAACTGAATCTTCTTTTCTCATCATGATACGCCAGAGTTGATTTCTCAAGGCTAGCTTCCTGCTAGTGTTCTTACTTTCAAATAATCCCACCAAGGCATCAAACATCTTTTTGGCAGTTTTCAACTCAGTAATGTGTGGAATTAAGTGATCTCTTACCGAATCTATCAAGATTCTCATAGTCTCTGCTTCATTCCTTTTTTGTTTGGCTTGCTCTTCATCACTCGCTGGTTCTGAGACCATTTCTTTTACATATTTTTGAATCTCATTTTCATCTAAGACAAAGTATCATGGTCTTCCAAGATCTAAAGTTTGTAGCACCATCCAGCCTATCTTCTAGCTTGAGACCAGTTACCATCTTGTATTTGATCAGAAAGTCAATCTTTGACCAAAATTCAACCTTGACTAGAAACTCAACCTTTGACTTTGACCAAAAATTCAAACTTGACATCTTAGTAGGATGAGAGGACCAATAGTGCGCTAGGTTAGGATGAGTTACCCTATGTGAGATTTAGCCCCAACACTCTCTAACAGATTGCTCAATGAGCTTTACAAAGATTCAGGTCAGTGCAGTGACGGTTAAATGTGCAGTGGCCCAATATTTCAGTGAAGCTCTGATACCATGTTGATTTTTCAGATTCTCAGATTTTGATAGTTATTGCCGTATGATTTAATAACAAGATTCACTTTCATACAAAAGTTATCATAGAATAACTATACACTGAAAATCTCAACTATAATACTGCAGTGGAAATAACAAGATCTAGAAATATTAACCATGCACAGTAGACACAAGAACACAAGAACTTATCCTAGGAAACCCAATCCTTGGGAGAAAACCCAACAACCTTTCTTAGAAGAATCAATTTGATAGTTCACAAGATTACCACCATAAGAATCGTACCAAGAGATATACAAAATCACCTCGCAACCCTAGCGCAACTCTCCAAGAGGTAGCGCACAAGAGAAAATACTAGAAACCCTAGTTGCAACGTCTTCCTTCCTTGCCTCAGACTTGCACTTTCTTTTCCTTGAGTGAGCACTGAGTGAGTGTGTGTAAATGGAAAGGTGTCACCCTTATTTATAATATTCAAGTCACTTTTACTAGGGCCGACTTTTCTTCCTGGAAATTCTATTTTTACTTTATTATTTCCAATGAGGCTGACTTCTCTTCTATGGTCTTCAATGTGGAGAATGGTGTTTTGAAACTTCAACACAAATGTCCTAACAAAGGGAAAATGTGAAAAGTTTATATATATCTAAAATGGAATGCAAGGAAGACACACCATCGATCAGTGTCAATGCACAAACTTCAGATAGATATTGTACATGAGTATTAGTGATGATGTAACTTTGGACAAAAGTCATTTCACTGAATTGAGATCAGGACGCCCCAAATATGGAAAAGATAATGTTCTCACCATTGAACATTTTCAATTCCATTAAATTTGACAACCACCATTTCACCAAATAGGAGAGCTCAATGGGGCTTTTGACATTTGACTAAGAGCTCTATGTCAACCAAAACCTTGCTCACGCCCAAAATCATGTTGATCAAATATCCAAGACAACCACCATGCCCTTAGTCACTGCATTTGCAAAAAACATCCAAGAATCCATATTCTTTCTGTTAATGTGTGAAAACGTTTCAACTACTCTATGCACTCTCTCTGACTTCTATGGCTAGTTGTCTAGGCAAAAGGAAACAATCATCAGGTGAGTACTCAAGTGCAGAGAGGGTCACTTCAATGCCCAATAATTGACAAGAACATGGCATGCAAGGCAACATCATCTTTACTAGAGGCTGGAGTAACAAACACTCACCATTAATTATTGTTGGAAATATGGCGTAACAACATGGAGAGGAAGGGAAATCATTGCAGAAGCATGGTTGTCAATGGAGAGGAAGGGCCAGAGCATGGAAACGACAAAAGTCAAGGAATTCAAAGACAACCTACCTAGCAAGTGACCAACTAGCAACTATATTCATGCAAATGTACAAGTGTCCTATGTTGGAACACTATCATATGGCATTTAAAGCACCGCCTATACATCTCTACCAAGATTAATTTATGCACCTTTTGAAATTCCCAAAAAATGTCATGTTTGGAATTCATTTAAGGAATACAAGGTAGCCACCATCTAGTTAAGCAGAGAATTTCTATAGCCATCGACATGTTTTCTCTCATTACCACTTTGGTTTGTGTGCAACTTGCTCTTCCACAAGGCATTATGGCCATAAGACAATTGCAAATTAATATGTAAATACAATGGAAGAACTAGGTATGGGTGGGGTTATAACATAGAAGAATCCCTCATTGAGAAAGATATCTCTATTGTTGCATGCCCCATGAAATCGAGAAGAAACATAGATTGAGGATTGTGCTGCTTCTCAACAGCAGCATTAATAACAACATTGATGTTAGGTAGCTCTATGTTGCAGGTCATCCATGTACCGTTTTCTACTTGAAAAATTGGGTTATAGGAAGACTTTGAAAACTTTTCTCTGCATGTCCATGAAGTTAAGGTCTGACATATACAAAATTTGTTTGTGTTGAGGTTGGTGTGGAATGTGGATATGCAAGTTATGTTGCATTTAAATGAGCAGCATGGGAAAAATGTGGTGTCTTACATCATCCACAATATGAATTTGGACTACATGACATCTAGGTGGGCATTATACATGTGGAACATCCAAGTGACGAGTGAGAGACCAGATATTCTATTCTACATTTACATATAGACAAGGTGGGTGATAAAATATAATTCCTTTCTTTCCATTCATAGGAATAGGTGAGAAAAATACCATTTCCTCTTGGTCATGTGACAAAGGAAGAAGAGTAAAATATTGTTGTTGAGATGGGACTTCCAAATAAAAGTCGGAAATAATTACAAAGACTATATCTTCAGGACAAGGTCTATTAGCAAAATATCAAGGATTTAAGGTGCAACCAAATCAATATCCATGGCAACAATGGTAGATAAAGGAGAAACATCCTTCTTCTTTTCATTGCATATGTTGTCAATACCCATTATCTATGATTTTTATTTTAAAAATGCATCCTATATTTAAATCAAGCACATGTAAGGATAATGTCAGGATCCTTTTAGCACCGTCGAGAGAACCCAGGCACAATTTTTGAAGATTCTTTATATTACTAGTTGTTAAGGTTGTCTCCTGCAAGTCTTGTTAATGTACTAACATCCCTTAACACAAGAAGTTTTATAGACAAGTTTAATATATGCATTTCAATTTAAATTTTCAAGGTTAATGAATTGTTCCAAGAAGATGTAACATTATGCTTCAACATCCCAAAGGTTTGCAAGGTTGGAAGCCATGCTTTGATACCACATACAATGCTCAGATCCCCACTAATATCTATCTATGTATCTATCCATTTTCCTTCTATGACAATTAAACATGAGATGACCAATTTGCCCTCATTTTCTTTTCAATTGAACATAAGTAATCATAGAAAGCATAACGTGGAACATTGTACCTGGATCCAACAATTTGGGAATGATTTTCCTGGAATTGCACTCCCTCAAACCAATGTCAACCATGGGTAAATGCATGCAACGCAACCACCTTCCTCCCTATTATCACTCAAACTGAATTTCTTCAAAATTCATCTTGGTGATCCAACATCGACAATTCATGGATACATTACAGGATGAACTTGTCAAAAATTCATCATTTGGCACTAATAGTTTGTGAGTGGCATCCTACAGGCCTGTAGGATGCCATATCTGTTCACAGGCATGTGGAAAGAAACTCTCATATTGGTTCTCTGCCCACAGGCCTGTAGGATGCCATCTCTCCCCACAGGCCTGTGGGTAGAAACTCTCATATTGATTCGATGAAACCATCCACAAGTCTCTCTTCTCCAAGTTCAAGATTCTGATCTGTCAAGTCTCTCTTCTCCAAGTTCAAGATTCTGATCTGTCACAGAGACTTTAATGGTTAGGGATATCACATGCATTTTAGGACCACATTCCCTTTTTGAAGAATAACTGGATCTAGTTTTCTGTCATATGCACAAAATCGAGTTTGGAGAAACTTTTACTTTCTAATCCTTTTTCACTTCTGGAGTATGAAATTGCATTTGAAACTTGTACTTCATCACAAAATTGTTCATTTCTAAAATTTCATGTTTTCAAATTATTTATGCTAGCACTGGTTTTCTACCAAAGAGCAGTAATGGTCAATAAAAGGATGGTTTTCTGATAGGTATGTGATTTAGAGGTTCTTTCGAATCTCAATTTTCTTTGGTTTGATAATAATAATTCAAACCATCAATTTTGATTAGGTTAACGGTTTCTAATTATTTGTGCTTGAGTTTTTTTTTGGTTATTTCTGGCATGTAAAAATTTTGGAATCTAAAATCATGAAAAATGTCCATTTTGCTATAACAAATTCCAAGATGCCAGATACATCACTGCCATGTATCCTTTTTAAGGCTAGGGCGTTCCTTGTTGAAGGATTTAGACAGTCCTTAAAACATTCATGGCAACTAACATTACATTTATTATTATAGCTCTGACAAGCTATATGTTTTTCTACCCGATTTTGTGGAATGAAGGCAGTGAACACCATATTTTTACAATGTTGTATTCTAGATTCTGAGCATTCTGCCTGGTTGCAATTCTGAATAGACGTTAAGGTTTAGGTCATTTTTTTTTATTAGTTTAACCATCATAAAATAAAATTGATCTTGCTATAGACCATCTACATAAGCAAATCGATGTATTAAGAGGTCCAACGACCTTATCCAAAGTGCCTGACATCATCCCTCTTTATCATTGTATTTCAAGGTTAATTGCAAATCGATGTATTAAGAGGTCCAATGACCTTATCCAAAGTGCCTGACGTCACCCTCTTTATCATTGTATTTCAAGGTTAATTACTGTCCAAAGGTTGCAGAGGTTAATCTTCATGCTAATGGTATATTTAAAGGAATTAATACGATGTCCTGATGCATTCTTTACACAGTTTGTTCATCCATTATTGACCAGCATTTATGAGGTTCTCCTTGGCTCTGTTTTCGACAATTCAAATATGAGATAAACTTATATTGAGGGCTATTTTAACTCTCTGGTGCAAAGAGAAACATTGCAACTGAAGAAATTGACTACAAAGTGCTCTGTTCGGTGCTTTGAATTCTGATTTGGAGCTTTATATAATTTGCATGATTAAATGTCAATCCCATAGCCTCATACATGATAGAATCTGATGGAAACTCTGCAACCCTGCCAACCATGAAATGGTGAAAATTGTTGTTTTCCTCTTTTCTTTTTCATGTTCTTCTTCCTAGAGTCTTGCTTGTTGATGTTCTTAAATTCTAGAAAAGTTGGAAAGTTCTGCCTAAAAAATATACAAGGGTTGGGAATGGTTCATATATATTATTCCAATTCCTGTTTATTCCTTCAGCTTTGGCCCGGGTCTGAGGGTTAACTATTCCACAAAAATTTCCTGCACTGGCACCCAACCTCATACCTTTTTGAGACATACCATTTGTGTGGGGAAGACAACAAAAAGAATGGAACTCTGGTGGATGGCTTAATCTCATGTTGACCTCACTAGTGAAACAAGGCTCCACTAGTCAAAAAAAAATTGTGATGATATGTTATTTGATGTTGGATATCTATTTGAGTGCCCTCACAACTTGAAGTGATGAATATGGGTCTGAATGAAATTATGGAGATACTTATGGTGAATGATATATTTAGGGAAAACTGAATTTGTTTGGAAAACTGTAATTTTATTGAAGGATTCCAGTAATTTTCAGGGTTAAAACCAAGGAACAAATATTATACTAATAACTATTACAATTTTTATATACAATTTTATAAGATTTATTTAAACTATCCAAAATATACTTCCCTAGAGACATTATTATGCTCTACAAGATTGAAACTCATGTATAAAGATATAATATGTGTGTCTATAGTAAAGTAAGATTTCTTGATCACTCTCTTATTGTTTCACCTAGAGACGCATTTATAACTTGGTACGGGGACTTCTCCAACACTTTGTGTGTATGTAACATTGGGGGAAAGGTCCACATACGAAAGATAAATTAATAGAAAATAAAACATTTTCTTCATAATGTGAAAGAAATAGATAGGTATTATATATAAGCATAATAAAATATAGATCATGGAGGAGAGCGTAGGTTGCAGTGTAATATCACATAGAACAAAAACTCTATAAATAAATGCTCTCATGTTTGCATAATTTAATTTGTTTTTATAGCAGCAACTATCAATATTCTCAAAGCTAATATTTATATCATTATTCATTGGTGAATTGTGGAGGAGTAGGAAACCAAAATTGAACAATGAAGAAAAAGGTTTAATTATTATGCCTTTGTTTGAAGTATCGACGATAATGGATGTGAATGTGATGGAGAGAAAATTGTTGAGAAAATCAATAGTTCCGGTTGAATATTCAATGATGTATGAAGGTTGCATATTCATGATTTGAATGGATCATGAACAATAAATGAAATGGATAAAAGCAAGCTCGACATTGTTTCTCAAGGGATGAAATATAGAGTTAAATAAGCCCCTTGAAGGTGAAAATTCCTAATTCCTTTTAAGAATGTGTAATGTGGAAGGAGAAATAAAAGTCTGGAGATGTCTATTGAACTCCCTCTCTGCCCTCTACATCATTAGATTTTGGACACGTCCTAGTTAGGTGAAGGCCAAGCCTAGGCAGATTGCAAAGCTCAATAAGAGTTTGGGTGGTAGGTGTTACCTTTTCCCTCCACCCTCCACATTACAAGTAATTGCAAGGTAAATTTGAATGTCAAACTTTTGTATCGTTACCCCTTTGCCCTCCAAATTAAATAAGTGGTAGTAAAGTTTGTGCAGAGGCACAACAAGAAACAAATAAAGAGGTGTGGAGAAACATCTTCTCCCTTAGCCCTTGCCATCACTAAATGATGGCAAGGCCCATGAGGAAGGAGGAAGCAGACCTTGGGGTATTTAAAGAAACAAGTGTAACCTCTCCACTCTCAACCCGTCCACCTCAAAGAAAAGATATTTCACATGGAGAGAAAACCCCATGTATATGAGCTTGTGTCACATATCTTTGAAGTTTTTGAGACTAAGACCTGGGAAGTCAAGAAAAACCTTTCCACATCAAGGAAACCCATGGGGGTTTGGGAAGAAGAGATTATTGAAGTCACATAAACACCAAGTCGACTACAAAAAGAAACCCACATGGCCATGACGACTCCACCTAGGGAATGACAATTACAACCCCAACTTTGTCATTGATTATTAGGGCATTTTGTCTTCTAGAGGGGAGAAAATTAATAAGCCAGTGAAAGAAGATATAGAGGTTTGTTCAATCGATAATGAAAGATGTTGATTCAAGTGCCCAAAATTGCAAAGAAGTGATTGGAAAAAGAGAGGAAACTAAGAGTTCGAGGCCAATCGTAGTTCCAAATAGAATCTTTGACTTTGGTTGTAGGGTAGGTGAATAAAAAAGTAGGTATTATTTTCTTCTTCCCTTGGGTCACTGGCACATGAGGGAAAGCTCAAATTCACCCCTTTCTAATTAGTAACTTGCACTGAGAATAATACATAGTCAAGCAAGTTATTTCATGCTAGAGTTTTACTACATTGTGTTTCTTCATGATTTATCTTTTTATGTAATATTTGATAATTGCTTGCATTGAGTTTATTTTACATTTGAATTCACAATCATTAGTAATTGCACGATGTAAATAAACAAAAAAGAATGAAAAGATCACAAAATTAATTTTAGGATATGTGTTGATGAATCGAGTTGGCCATACACTAATTGATTACAGATAATTTGAAATTCCAACAACAATGACTAAATATTTAAAAACAAATCAGTTCTTAGTGAATACCCCTTGCATCACTTTGGAGTCACTAATCTCATTCATAGATTGGGGTTGTTCCCTTCAAAACAAATTGCAAATAAACATGCTAGATATTGTGCAGAAGAGAATGTTGTGGTAGATGCATTATTTTCTGGAAGTGCTAGAGTGTGAATGGATTGTTTTTTCAACACTAAACCACTACGTATTGGTATAGAGAAACCATAGTAGGTAATGAAATCATTCATAAGAATAGTGGTGCAAATTTAATCCAACACCATCGTTGTTGAAGAAAAGTGTTAAAAGAGATTCTAAGGCTTAATGTCATTGTTGAGGTAAAGAGAAATCAAACAAAGCCATTACATAATAGGGAGAAATACATTATGGGTGAGACGATTGAAATTTTGTATAATCATACATTGGATTACATCATCAATGGGTTTATTTAAATGTATTGGAACTATACATTGGGTGCACACATAAGGGAAGATTACATGAAAAAACAGAAGATTACATGAAACAAAATGTTGTGAGTTAAATTGGAGAAATGGTAATAAAAACAAAATGTTCTTAAATCCTATTTAAATGTATTGGAACTATAGATTGGGTGCACACATAAGGGAAGATTACATGAAAAAAAGGAGATTACATGAAACAAAATGTTAGTTAAATTGGAGAAATGGTGCTAAAAACAAAATATTCTTAAATCCTTTAAATGTCGAGAAAAGGTAAATTGTTGCATATTTGTGTTTCAATTCCATCTTTGATTGAGTTTGGAGTCATTAAAATTAAAATTAAGGCACTCACTGTGACGTGCTCATAAATTCAAACAAACATCTCAAGTTTAATCAAAGTCAAAACTAATGTTGGTTGGAGTTATTTGTGGAGCCTTTTGACTTTGAGAAATCCTAATAAATGGCTTGGGTTTCCAAATAGGGGTCAGAGAAATCCAAGGTTGTAAGAAAAAAATCAAAACTAATTGATTGAGAGTTACAAGAAATGGTAATGCACTCGACAAAGCGTGTACGAGAATTTACTAGAATTCACAATGTTGCAACTACTCTATTCTAAACACAATTGAAGAATATTTGTAAAGACCTACTTATGTGATTAGGATGGTTTAAAATGTTTTGACACGACTAATAACAATAAATTTGATTAAATTGTAGAAGAAATATTTAAACTTTATTTCACAATGGACTTAAATAAATCATTTTTTAATATCAATGGATCAATCCGTGTTCCTACCTTATTTGTTGACCAGTTAAAGCGGTGTTGCACCCTATGCTTCCATCAATAAATAACACATACAACTACAATACAAGTTGGGGCACCCTTTTTAGCGTCTTTGTCCCTTGTGGTTTTTTGTTTTGTTTTTTAATATGCAAAAGGGATGCTACATGAGGTATTATTTTGTGTGTCCTTTTTGTATGTCGTCTTGCATCCTTTTTTACATTGATTGTACATCTTATTTATTTTGTCTTGTTCTCTATCTTCCTTACATCTCAATTGTGCCAACATCGCAAAGGGGATGCAAAGATGACTCAAAAGGACACAAAAAAGGTCGTGCCCTATTTTGTCTAGTTTACCCCTCATTGCATCCCTTCTGCACCTAATTTGTCCTCCTATGTTTGTTATAGATTTGAACCTATGCCCTATTATCTTACTACAAAAAATGGTAAGTGGTAGGGTAATTATGGCATCTATGTATACTACCATCATTCACAAAC
>ML816677.1:95518-118439 GCA_009831015.1 Picea engelmannii | reverse complement strand
TGCTCAATTCTATCAGAATGATGGTGTGCCGAGGTGCTCCAAGGCGTTCGGCTCCCACAGTTGATGGCGAGAATGAGAAGCAAAGAGACGGTGGCTGCGGTCTTAACATTCCCTATCAATTTCTCCATTAAACCCGACTGATGCCTGGTACTCGCCGCTTGCTTGAGGGGTCTCGGCCCTTGAATGCTCAGGCGTGCAGACATTGTAACGTTAATGAGCGAGGTGACGGGGGGCAGTGGGTTTATTTACTCCCCGTCCTGCCTCCCCTCCACGCGTCGTTGATGGTCTAGCTGTCACCCCATCCGGGATATTTGTATTTAAGTTTTAACATTAAATTCTATGTTGATATTTACATTATAATTTATATTTAACTTTCATTAACTTAATTTTTTAACTTTCATCAATTAATACACAAATAATAAGAACAAATTGAAATTCATTTTTGAATTAGAAAATCAAGGTGTGGATTCAAGCCCTTAATAAGTAATAAGAACAAATTGAAGTTCATTTTTGAATTAGAAAATCAAGGTGTGGATTCAAGCCCTTAATATTTAAAGGGAGAAAGGAAGGCATTATTAAGGATAAAGATTAGTGTCCAAAGTTTAGGGTGTAGAATTATATTCTCATGTCACAAGGCAATAAGTCAATATAAGAATATAAAAGAGAATTAATAAATCTTTAATTGGTATGGAAAAATATTATACTAATAACTATTATAATTTTAATATATGATTTTATAAGATTTATTTAAACTTAAAATATATTTTCATAAAGATACTATTATACTTTACAAGATTGAAACTCGGGTATAAAGTTATAAGATTTGTGTCTATAGTAAAGTAATATTTTTTTATCACTCTCTTATGGTTTCACCTATATGTACATTTATAACTTGGTAGGGTGACTTATCCAACACTTTGTGTGTATGTAACATTGGGGAAAAGTTTTGCATACAAAAGATAAACTAATAGAAAATAAAATATTGTTGTCATAATATGAAGGAAATAGAAAGGACGTATTATATATTTAAGCATAATAAAATATAGATCATGGAGGAGAGTGTAGGTTATAGTGTAAGATCACATAGAACAAAAACTGTATAAAGCAATGCTCTCATGTTTGCATAATTTAATTTTTTTATATAACAACTATCCATATTCTTAAAGTTGATATTTATATCATTATTAATTGGTCAATTGTGGAGGAGTAGGAAACCAAAATTGAACAATGAAGAAAAATGTGTTAACTATTATGCCTTTCTTTGAAGGATCGGCAACAATGGATGTGAATGTGACAAAGAGAAAATTATTGAAAAAAATAATAGTTCCAGTTGAATATCCAACGATGCATGAAGGTTGCATATTCATTCATCTGAATGGACCATGAAAAATAAATGAAATGGATAAAAGCAGACTCAAAATTGTTTCTTAAGGGATTAAATATGGAGTCAAATAAGCCCCTTGAAGGTGAAAATTGGTCATTCTTTTTGAGAATGTGTAAGGTGGAAGGAAAAATAGAAATCCATAGAGGTCTATTGAACTCCCTCTCTACCCTCTACATCATTAAATGTTGGCCAAGTCCTAGTTAGGTGAAAGTTACATTTTCAACTTGGCAACAATCATCATTAAATCCATAGAGTGCAAATCTTGGCAACAATTTGGGTGGGAGGTGTTACATTTTCCTTTCGCCCTCCACATCACAAGTGATTGCAGGGTGAAGTTGAATGTAAAGAGATACTAAATTTTATGTGAAGGCACAACAAGAGACAAATAGTGAGGTGTGGAGAAACATCCTCTCCCTTATCCCTTAACATCACTAAATGATGGCAAGGCCCATGAGGAAGGAGGAAGCAGACCTTGGGGTGTTTAAATAAAGACTAACCTCTCCATTCTCAACCCTTCCACATTAAAGAAAATAACCTTCACATGGAGAGAAAACTCCCACGTATATGAGCTTATGTCACACATCTTCGAAGATTTTGAGACTGGAACCTAGTAAGTCAAGAAAAACCTTTCTGCGTCAAGGAAACTCGTGGGGTCTTGGGAAGAAGAGATTATTGAAGTCACATAAACATCAAGTAGACTATAAAAAAAACCCACATGGCCATGAAGATGCCACCTAGGCAATGACAATTATGTCACCAACTTTTTCATTAATTCTTGGGGTATTTAGTCTTCTAGAGGGGAGAAGATTAATAAGATAGCGAAAGAAGATATGGAGGTTTTCTCAATCAACAGTGAAAGAGGTTGATTCAAGCACATGAAATTGCAAAGAAGTGATTGGAAAGAGAGATGAAACTAAGAGTTAAAGGCCAATTGCAATTCCAAAGAGAGTCTTTGACTTTGGTGGTAGGGCAGGAGAATAACAGAGGAGGTATTATTTTCTTCTACCCTTGGGTAACTGGAACATGAGAAAAAGATATTTGCACTAAGAATAATACATAGTCAAGCAAGCTATTTCATGCTAGAGTTT
This sequence comes from Picea engelmannii, assembly GCA_009831015.1. Taxonomy (NCBI): domain Eukaryota; kingdom Viridiplantae; phylum Streptophyta; class Pinopsida; order Pinales; family Pinaceae; genus Picea; species Picea engelmannii. The sequence continues at coordinate 115,967 of ML816677.1, read as the reverse complement.
TCCTACATTAGTTTTCTTCATGATTTGTCTTTGTATCTAATATTTGATAATATCTTGCATTGAGTTTATTTTTTCATTTGAATTCACAATCATTAGTAATTGCATAGTGTAAATAATAAAAAAAACATGAGAAGATCACAAAATCAATTTTAGGATCTGTGTTATTGAATTGAGTTGTCCATATAGTAATCGATTACAAATAGTTTGAAATTACAACAGCGATGCTTAAATATTTAAAAATAAATTGGTTCTTAGTAAATACCCCTTGCATCACTTTGGAGTCACTAATATCATCCATAGATTGGGGTTGTTGTCTGCGAAACAAATTGTGAATAAACAAGCTAGATATTGTGCAGAAGAGAATGTTGTGTTAGATACATTATTTTTTGAAAGTGCTAGAGTGTGGAGGAATTGTTTTTGGAGAACTACACCACTATGTATCAATATAGAGAAACCATAGTGGGTGATGAAATCATTCATAAGAATAGTGGTGCGGGTTGAATTCAACACCATCGTTGTTGAAGAAAAATGTTATGGGATATTTTAAGGCTCAATGTCATTGTTGAGGTAAAGAGAAATGAAACACAACCATTACGTAGTAGGGAGAAATGCATTGTGTTTTGCATATGTTGTCATTGATGTCAAAATGATCATGGACATGGTCAGTTATAGTGCAATAACAAACAGAGGAAGTTGTGAAAGAATGAAATCAAAAGTGCGTAGAAGAATTGAACGATGAAAGGATCAATGGCGTAGAAAATGATAAATGACATAGAAGGTATGGCACAAAGTATGACACATAAACAAAGGAATTCATGAAATGATGAAATCAAAGTGCATGTAGAATAACAGGATGACCTGCAACGGAGTTCGAAAATAAAGTGAAATGGAGTGAACTGCGACATATTCCCTTCTTTGTGATTGTGAATCGAATCAGAGGATGTTGGTGTTGCACTGTGACAATGGATGTGCAATTATCACAGGTGTCTTGAGCCAGTGTAATGAATGGCACAATAGAATGTGGCGAGACGAAGCTGATGTGACAAGAAACAGAGTAGACTGTGACAGAACGACTAGAAATTCAGCAATTGAGTTAACCAGACACGAGGGGCACTTACAGTTTGATGGGGAGATTCGATGTGTGCACTGCAGGACACGTGTGACAAGATGAAGACTCATGATTTAAGTCTTACGCTCTTATTCTATATGCACAGTGGATGCTTTGTAGACCAGATTGTGAATTGTTGCATCATTCTTTAGGAGATGTTCTGATGATCTAGAGCTCGGTCGTAGAAATATTTGGTTTGTTTGATTTAGTCAAAGAATGTCCACAACATAATTGTCATGTGTCCACACACTTTATTTAGACAAAATTGTAACTAACAGAGCTTTGATATGGTCAAGATTTTTCCACAACATAACTGTCGTGAGTCAACATACTTTATTTAGACAGAATTGTAACTAACAAGTTTTTGATGTGGTCAAGGTTTGTCCACAATGTAACTGTTACGTGTTCACATACAGGAAGGTGAACTTAGAGAAAAATATTATAGATATTTATGTGCTCTGATCAAGTACTATTGAGAAAACGAGAGGAAAGAAGGTGTTGTAATTGTTCAAAGGAACCGAAGTCTAGATTTGGCAGTTCATGTTGAAAAAGTCTAGTGATGTAACATTTTTTTTCAGAATTAAGGGTTGTAGGCTAGTGCTAGGGTAAGTTGAAGCTCACTGAGGATTGGAGTCATCATTTTGTAACAGGTTGGTGCCTAAGAGGATTGGTTTCCTCATTATCTGCGACAGGTTGGTGCCTGAGAGGATTGGTGTCTTCAATATATGTGACAGGTGGGTGCTTGTTGAGATGAAAATTATAATTTGTAAGTTGGTGCTTGTAGAAGAACACAAAGAAGATGTTTTGTGGTTTTCTCGTGCATTGAATTTCCAAGTAAAAATCTTGGTGTACTGTGTTTATTGTGTTGTTTTGATTTCTGCATATATTTGTCATTAAGTACGCACTACTAAATAACTTGAATTGTTGAAAGGAAAGAAAAATTTAGAAAGTTAATACAATAATGATTCACCCCTTCACTTAGTATTGTTGTGAGTCTCAACAATTGGTATCATAGTAGGTTCCTTCATTCACAACCTAACATATGGAAGGAATATCATGCACAAAAATTATGGTAAGTCAAGATTCATGTTCTTCTTCTGTAACGACCCCAAGTCGTTATGATTGCAAGCGAAGCAAAAAGTGCATTTTTTTTTCTTTAGGCAAGAAGGCAACGACGACAACAGTTGAACCACACAACCTGACAACGAACACACGCATGTCGATCAGGCAACAGACAACAACGACTCAATGCACTAGCACAACGAGCAACGGGGCGAAACATGCGTAGATCAAAATTTAGAAATGACTACTCGCCCGACACAACACAACAATGCCTACAAGCCTAAGGACAACATCCCCCATCCCAACACAACGACCAGTAACTAGAACCTCTATGGTGCGCAAACAAACGCATGAAGGCGTTACAACCCAATTGCCAATAACAAGTACAACGAGCAACGCCCACAAAAGGTAGCACAAACCCCGACCAAGTTATCATTCGCCTCTATCCCTTAGGGCGCGCAATGATCCCCTCATCAAGAATCTCATCATGGCCAGGTGGTAGGCGCGACAACAACCATGGCGCAACAACACCACTGGACCGTCAACTCCAACTAAAATCAACGTGCTAGGAGATCAAGGACTATCCGAACACCTGATGATTAACCCTAGCACCCAACGACAAGTTAGCAAGACGACTAAGACATTCAAGCAACACAACACATTCCTTGCGCAACAAATCAATCTGCACACCTTGAATAAAATTATTAAGGTATGTATCTTTTAAAAGAAAAAAAAGGGGGGGCAATAAAGGATAGGGGAAATATCGTTGATAAGGTTAACACAAGATAATGGTTAATACAACTATTTTACAATATTTAAGAAATACAGATAAAGGTTAACATATGACCAATAAAGTTAGTAATAAAAGATAGTGGTACATTAACCATATTAATATATAACCCTTGAACATTAGCAAAAGGATAAGGGTTAATAAATATCAGATATCATTGTTAAAGGCTAAAAACAAATAGCGATCTTATAAATATGTACACTATCCTTAAAAGGATTAGCGATAAAAGAATTTAGTAAAGGATTACAATACGCAATTGTCAACCATAAGAAATTAGATCGTTATATAAATTCAAAATGAAGAAAAATAAAATGTTGTCATATCCACATTGAATAAACTTGATGTCATATGGTAATCATAATAATATTCAGTTATAAAAAGAACATCGCCATTGAATAGTGTGACATGTTGTCCAACTTAGGCAACACTGCCCTTCCATAAAGTTATCAATATCAATCAAGTCAGTGGTCTAAAATCTTTGTCGTTGATTAATTTATCCCAATGCAGGTACATTTAATAGGATGTGGCAGTCTATTATTATTGTTGTGTGTAATTATTATATGGTTGCGAGTAAGCTACTGCCATCTGGTAAGTATGATATTGGTGGCATAAACGTGATATCTATGCATGAACTAAATACTAAATTCCTGGGTACTATCCATAAATTGCTTGTAATTAAACACCATTCCAGTAAAATCAATGATCCCATGTTGTCAAGCGAATCGTTTTGCTCAGAATTACTCTCGTATTCTCCGATTAATAGAATGGCCTAACAATGCATAACAGTCTGAGTTAATAATGTCAACTAAAATCGACGCTACCCAGGTCATTGAGCGTGGAGTGCTATGAACTAAAAATGACGCTCCAATAAAGAATATATTGTTGCATAAACTAAGCCTATCTACCAATATACATCAATTAATAATTACATTATGGTGATAGAATTGTAAAAACACAACATAATTGTCAAATACTAAACACATCACAGAGATAGCCAAAAGGGGGTTGGGACACATTAAATAGAATGCAGATAAATAAATAAACTAACATGCTGGCCTTCCAATCCATGAAAATGCAGTCAGATAGTAATCGTTATCACAGAAGGTATAAATTCGTTATCAATGAATAATAAAACGTAGGTGTATCTACAACAAATTCACAGGCATTCGGGGTTCAAAAACGAAAACATAGCCAAAAAGACGAGTTACTGGTTGCTCAAACATACACGGGCCACGCGGTTGTACAAGGCTGAAAACGCAGTCTATAAAGTGCTTAACGCGGTCTGAGTATATTGCAAAATTTCTATCGCTATGGGTTAAGTACAATGAAAACTAATAAAGGGGTCGTTGATAGCGTTGTCATAAGAAAATTAATAACTCTGCCATAAACATAAATTATAGATGTGTAATAATCTATCATAATGAAATCGAGTTGCAATAAAAATGGTAAGTTCGCAGTCGAGCCTGGCAAGGTCGCAGTCCAATAAGAGGGTAAATTGATGTCTGTAAAAAGGTAAAACACAGAGTTAAAAATTAGGGGACGCAGAGTTAAAACGCAGAGGGTATTCAGCAGTTCGTGGATAAGAATGATAACAATGGCCGAATTACTCAACACAAGAAGGCGCAAAGACCATCAATCAACCAAGAACAATCAATAGGCGTAGACGACTAGGAAAACACATCCTTCGCTTCTCATCCACGCACAGAAAAGCAGGGCATTAGAATCTATAGGTCTATTAACACCGAAGTGACGACCGTCGATCTGGCTCCTGGCCGACTGCTCAGGCGTGGACTGATGATCTAGGGATGAGGACAAGGTATAGAGCACAAACTCTTCCCCATAAATAAATAAAACCAACAGGACATTCACAACATTTAGGGATCGATTTCCAAGGGAATCAATTCAAGCAACAAGCTTAAGGCTATGGTGAATTTAAGTTCTCGATTAAAATGCTAAGTAAAACACTTTCTTTACACAATTAAAAGTATAGAAATGGAAGCACAAGATCAATATTAATATACCAATCAAATAAAAGCATGTGTATCGTAGTTCAAGTCGACCGCTCCGAGTCGTTGTTTCACACGCTTCGTCCCGCTCCTGCTTGCCGACCGCTGTGAGTTCACCAGTACCTCCCAGCCAATGCTAGGGGTACTCTTCTTCCCCCTTAGCCCCCCGAGCTGCAAAGGGGCCACGCACACTAACCAAAGAACAAATAGCTCCCAGCTCGCCTCGCAAGGCCGAGCTACCACTCCTCACCGAGCTGGGTATCCCAACTCCCACAAGATAAGTCAGTCAAGTAAAAAATTCTGCAGCATAACGTTACGCATAAATGAAGAGATCCATCCTCCTCCTCCTCCTCCTCACTCCTTTATATAGAGTTTCTACTTGATTTCTTTTCCAATTTCCCATTTAATTTAATGTTCCATCATTTAATTCAGAAAAATCCTCCCCGTACATGTGTCACCCATCCTCTTCATTGCACCAGAAATTAATTTCAGTAATTATTTGATTACTCTTATTTCCCTCACCCACCTTAAAGCATTCCTAGAATCACTCCTAGGTGTCCCCAAATTCCCTTACACATTTTAATGACTTACCCCCTTACTAAATTACTAGTTGAGTTCAATTTAGAAAGTTTTTAAAGGCAAGATTCCTCACTAAGTTAGTCATTTTGTTTTTTCCTTATGTTTCCCTTTCTCTTTATATTTCCCTCTTTTCCCCTTAGTTTCCTAATTCTTGTAAATTTCCCTCTTTCCCTTTTTACTTAAAACTCAAATTAACAAGTGTAGAATTTACCCTTTTTCCCCTTTTTCTTTTTAGTTAAAAATTTTAATTAGCATAAGTAACAAATAATGAATTACCTTTTTAAAATTTTAATCCCTCAATATAATTTGATTTTAATAAATTAATCGAATTTCTTACCCCCTTTTCGTCACAAGTTTAATGATTATTATTATTATTATTATTATTATTTATTTTTTTATTTTTTTCCACAAATATCACTTAGACCTAGATTTTAATTTCTGAGGTTGGGCGACATTTTTATTAGGGAATTTTATTTTTAAATCTTTCTCATCACATCATTCGTTCTAAGGCTATCTAGGTTTATTCACTTATTAGTTAACAACGTGACGTGCCCTTCAGGACGCACTAGGTGCTCCAAGGGTGCCACTCGCCTCATTATGTTTCCCTTGCGTGATGTGCCCTTCAGGACGCACTACGTGCTCCAAGGGTGCCACTCGCCTCTTTCTGTTTTTCGTACGCGACGTTCCCTTCAGGACGCACTACGTGCTCCAAGGGTGCCACTCGTCTCTTGACTGACTTGGTAGACATAAAAAATCCCTAGAGTCAATACTCTGCCAGGTGATCTTGTGGGAGACTAAGGGCCTCTAAGGAATAAGACCCATGCCTTATTGTGTGCCCCTTAGAATCATCGTGAGCAACTGTCGCAGTTTTCCCTCACGGCATCGTGGGTCTTCTCGAACTAAGTAACCGTTAACCTACAGTTCGAGCCACAACAAGAGTGTTAGTAGGTTGTGGCAGAGATGTTGTCCACACCTCTCCCTAAACATCTCGGGTAGTCGTGCGTGACCCCTCTACTCCACATGTGAGTCCGGTCGACAAGCTATCGTCGGCATGCATCATCAATGAATCATGTTAGAAATAAGATCCATAATCATAACATCTAATCAAATGCACATATGTCATATATACAACAATCAAACCCCAATAGTCCAATCCCTGACTCGATCTGGAGTCCAAGGGTTTTCATCGATGCCTCTGCATCCTCGAGGTCCAAAATCCTACAGACTCAGGAGAACCGAGTCAATAACACTTGTCTATGTCAATACAACAAAGCAACATGTCATCATATCCATAATGCTTCATAATCATAATCAAATGCCCAATAGTATAATAATCTGGATCACTTGCAAGCAAGTGTCCTCAAAGAATAAGTTCGCTTAGTGTGCGCAAGAGCGGGATGTTACATACACCCCCTCTTGGTCTAAACTTTGTCCCAAAGTTTCACAGTATATAAGTGTCGAAATAATGTGTATCAAAGTGTCATAAGTCTATCTATCAAACAAAAATGGAAATTGTTGGTGCATATCATATGCGTCCTCCCAGGTCGCCGAGTGTGGACTATAGTTGTCCCACTGGACCTTGACCTGATCTACTGTTCGACGTTGTAGCTGTCAAATGCGATGATCTAGGATGCGGATCGGCTCAGTTGTGAGCGCCCCCTCGTCCGATACCTGCAAGGAGCTCATGTCAATAACATGTGTAGGATCACTAATATAATTTCTCAAAACAGATACGTGAAAAACATTGTGCATACGCCTCAAAGAATCATGCAAGGCTAGTCGATAAGCCACGAGCCCCTTTCTCTCCACAATCTCGAAAGGTCCCACGAACCTAGGAGAGAGTTTAGATCCCTTTCCAAACTTGATCTAACTCTTGTGCGGTTTCACCTGCAAAAAAACTCGATTGCCAACTTCGTAACTATGGTCGACACGACGCGCATCGACATAACTCTTATGTCGATCCTGCGCTTCTTTGATCCTTTGTCTTATTGTTTGCATTTGATATTCCATTTCTTGGATCGCTTCTGGTCCCACCAGGACCCTATCCTCAAGCCGATCCCAACTCAAAGGCGTCTGACACGGTCGCCCATAAAGGAACTCGAAAGGCGCCATCTCAATGGTGCTTTGGTAACTATTGTTATAAGCGAATTCTACCAGTGGCAAGAATTCTTCCCAACGCTTTTGTTGGTCCATCATGTACAGGCGCAACATGTTTTCCAAGATTTGGTTTGTTCGTTCGGTCTGCCCGTCAGTCTCCGGGTGATACACAGTGCTAAAGTTAAGTTGGGTTCCCAAGGCCTCTTGGAAACTAGTCCAAAATAGTATGGTAAACACCGATCCTCGATTGGATATAATCCTCTTTGGCACACCATGCAGCCTCACAATCTCACTGATGAAAACTCTAGCTATGCCAGGTGCCTGATACGTTGTACACACAAGAATAAAATAAGCACTCTTCGTCAGAGTGTCGACTACCACAAAAATCGAGTCATGTCTCCTTGTCGTCAATGGCAATCCAACAACAAAATCCATCGAAATAAGCTCCCATTTCGATTATGGAATAATGTGTGGATGTAGTAATCTTGGTGGATGTTTATGCTCAGTCTTTACCTCTGACATTCTAGACATCTGGCCACATAGTTGACTATGTATGTCTTCATTCCTTTCCAGAAGATTAAGGGTTTAAGGTTCACCCTCATCTTCATGACTCCCGGGTGAACCATGTACACTACTCTGTGAGCCTCGTTTAGGATCAAACTCCTCAACTCGTCGTTTAGTGGCACAAAAATTCTATTTTTAAATATCAATAGTCCATCGTTGTCCAATGTAAATACTTCAAATATTGGTACCATCATTGTGTTTTGTCCGGTAAAATCCTTGACTTCTTTGTACCAGTCATCGTCGCGTTGTAAAGTTAAAATCTTTTCACGTAGATTCGTCTGAAGCGGAAACACCGAAAAGATGTGTGGTCTTCGACTCAATGCATCTACCACTCAGTTCACTGTTCATTTTACGTAAGTAATCTCAAAATCGTATTCGCTAACCAATTCCAACCAACGTCGCTATCGCGCATTCAGGTCGCTTTGTGTAAAGATGTGTTGTAGTCCACAGTGGTCCATTTTTAGTTCAAATTTTCATCCAACAAGGTAGTGTCTCCAAACCTTCAAGGCATATACAATTGCTAACAACTCCAAATCATGTGTCGCATAGTTCTCCTCATGCCTTCTCAACTTCCTCGAGAGGTAAGCGATCACTCGATCATCTTGCATCAAGACACCGCCTAAGCCTTCCTTGGATGCGTCAGTGCATACCAAGAAGTTTGCGTCCATGTCAGGGACCTTTAGTATCGGTTTTGTTGTCAACAACTCTTTGGCATTTCTCGGTCCAAACAAATTTCTTGTTCTTCTTCTGCAATTTCGTGATTGGATTTGCTATCTTTGAAAATCCCTCGACGAACCGTCAATAGTATCCTACTAAACCCATGAAGCTATGCACTTCTAGGCCATTCGTCGGCGCAGACCATTCCATAATAGCCTCGACCTTTGTTGGATCCACGGCAGTACCTTCGTCGGAGATGACATGCCCTAAGTAGTGAATCTTCGATCGGTAAAACGAGCATTTGGACAATTTCTCATACAATTTGTGCTCTCGCAGACATTGAAGTACGAAGCGCAAGTGCTCGTCATACTCCTCCGTCGTCCGAGATTAAATCAAAATATCATCAATGAATACTTGGACAAACTTGTCCAAGTACTCGCGGAACACCCCGTTCATCAATGCAGAGTCTCCATGACCCATCCTTCTTTCGTATGAAAATAACAACCGCCCCCCACGGTGACACGCTTGGATGTATAAGTCCCAGGTCCAACAACTCCTTCAGTTGCATTCTCAACTCCTGTAACTCTGGGGTTGATATACGATAAGGCGTTCTTGCTATTGGTTCAGTCCCTGGTTTTAGATCTATGGTAAACTCCAATTCCCTCTCCCGCGGCACCCCAGGTAACTCCTCCGGGAATACGTCCGTAAACTCTCTCACCACAAGAAGGTGTTCTAGACCTTTCGCTACTCCCTTCTTGTTTAACGCAAGGATCGCATAAAGCTTACATCCCTTGTGCATTATCTTCCGTAGCTGCAAGGAAGAGATGAATCTCAGAGAAACTCCCTAGTTTCGTCCTACAATCACGCGTCTCTGTCCCTCATCATCAACCAAGCTCAATCGTTTCGTCTTACATTTGAGTATCGCCTCATGCGATTCCAACCAGTCCATATCGATCACGACATCATAAGATCCTAATATCGTGACGTACAGGTTGGCCCTGGTGACAAACTCTCCCATTTTAAGGGTACAACCCATAACCTTTCCTCCAACCTTCTGTTTGGCTCCCGAAGCCATCTCTACAAAGCTAAACTCATCATGTTTGACTGCCTTTACCTTAATCCTTTTTAGCGTTGTACCAGAAATGAAACTCTCGGTAGCACCGAGATCTATCAAAATACTAAGGGCCTAGTCAACGATGGTACCTGACGTCTCGAGCACAATCGACTAGTGCTCTGCCTAGCGGTTATTCACTGCTGCATGAATCCGATGGGCCTTGCTGAAATATCCCATGGTAGTGGGTCCGGCTGATCCAGACGTTCTAGTCCTCTCCACTGAGCAGTCGCATTGGTAGTGTGGTTCCCCACATGTCCAACACCCCTTCTTTCGTCCAGTACTCCTGGTACCCGAAGTAGAATTTGATGGCCCATTGACCTGGACTCATGGTCTGTTATGCTGTCCTGGTCTGTTATGATGAACATGCCTAAACTGTTGTTGCTCATGTTGGGGTCCCCGATAAGGTGTCTGTTGTTGAGGCGTTGGTCATCGAGGTGTAGTGAAAGTGGATCCTCTCTGGAAACCACGATACCCTGGCGTCTATCTAGCTGGTGTCTGATGTTGCTGCGCACCAGATGACACCTGCCATGTTGGTCTCGTTGGAGTCTTGCTCTGACCCCCGCTGATAAGCTCCTCCTCTGCTATGAGGGCCTTCTGGACGACATCATGCAAGGTCTGAGGCATGAGAATCCTAACCTTTGCATGCATGCTGACATTAAGGCCAAACAAGAACCTGTTGACCTTAAGTTTCTCAGTAATAAGGTGCGGAGCATATCGAAGCAACTCCATAAAATGGGCCTCATACTCTGGCACCGTACGACCACCCTGTCGTAGGGCGTTAAACTCGTTGAGTTGACGCTCAATGAATTCCTCTGAAAGGTACCTCTCTCGGAACCGTAACTGGAACAATTCCCATGACACGTCTTCGACGACCATGTTCAATTGTGGCAGGAGTGTCTTCCACCAATTAAGAGCGCTCCCCTTCAGTTGAAAGATCGACATGCGGACCTTCATGTTGGAGGTATAGTCGTGAAGTGCAAAGAACATCGCCATATTCTCCAACCATGCCTCGGCGGCTGCGCCGTCCGGGGCATCGAAGAACTCAGGAAATTTGACCTTCTCGAGTTTGCGGTGAATGCTACCGGTACCAACTGGAGCGCGTGGTGGACCCTCAAGTGGTGTCGACGCCTTGGCCTCATCTCTGTCCAAACGACTGATCAGTGCCTCAGACAAGCGTTAAAAGGACCTCATCAACCCAACCACATCGCCCACTGCTATATTCTCTTGCTCGACAATTTGTTCGTCTCCCTGGGGGTTAGACCCTTCAGGCGTGGAAGCTACTGGAGGCGTCGCACCTCTTCCCCTAGCACCCTATCGTTGCCTCTACGGCGACCTCTAACCATGATTACCTGCACGAATAAAAGTCAACATAATTAGAAACATTATAATCAAATATCATAACAACGAAATCCGTAGTGTTCCCAAGTAGCGGGTTGAACCTGCTCTGATACCATATGTAACAACCCCAAGTCGTTACGACTGCAAGCGAAGCGAAAAGTGATTTTTTTTTTTCTTTAGGAAAGAAGGCAACGACGATAACAATTGAAGCACACAACCTGACAACGAACAGACTCACATCGAACAGGAAACAGACAACAACGACTCAAAGCACTAGCACAATGGGCAACAAGGCGAAACATGGGTAGATCAAAATATAGAAACGACTACCTACCCAACACAACATGACAACGCCTACAAGACTAAGGACAACATCCCCCATCCCGACACAACAACCTCAACGACCAGTAACTAGAACCTCTATGGTGCGCAAACAAACGCATGAAAGTGTTACAACTCAATCGCCAATAACAACTACAACGAGCAACGCCCACAAAGGGTAGCACAGACACCGACCAAGTTATCATTCGCCTCTATCCCTTAGGGCGCACAATGATCCCCTCATCAGGAATCCCACTGTCTCCAGGTGATAGGCGCAACAACAACCATGCCGCAACAACACCAATGGACCCTCAACTCTATCTAAAATCAACGCGCTAGGAGATCAAGGACTATCTGAACACTTGACGACGAACCCTAGCACCCAATGACAAGTCAACAAGACGACTAAGACATTCAAGCAACACAACACGTTCCTTGCGGAACAAATCAATCTGCACACCTTGAATAAAATTATTAAGGTGTGTATCTTTTAAAAGAAAAAAAAGGGGCAATAAAGGATAGTGGCAATATCGTTAATAAGGTTAACACAATATAATGGTTAATACAACTATTTTACAATATTTAAGAAATACAGATAAAGGTTAACATATGACCAATAAAGTTAGCAATAAAAGATAGTGGTACATTAACCATATTAATATATAACCCCTGAACATTAGCAAAAGGATAAGGGTTAATAAATATCAGATATCATTGTTAAAGGCTAAAAAAAAATAGCGATCTTATAAACCTGTACACTATCCTTAAAAGGATTAGCGATAAAAGAATTTAGCAAAGGATTACAATGTGTAGTTGTCAACCATAAGAAATTAGATCGTTGTATAAATTCAAAATGAAGAAAAATAATACGTTTTCATATCCACATTGAATAAACTTGTTGTCAGATGGTAATCATAATAATATTCAGTTATAAAAAGAATGTCGTCATTGAATGGTGTGACCCGTTGTCTAACTCAGGAAACGATGCCCTTCCATAAAGCTGTCAATATCAATGCAAGTCAGCGGTCTAAAATCTTTGTCGTTGATTAATTTATCCCAATGCAGGTACATTTAATACGATGTGGCAGTCTATTATTATTGTTGTGTGTAATTATTATATGGCTGCGGGTAAGCTACTGCCATCTGGTAAGTATGATATTGGTGGCATAAACATGATATCTTTGCATGAACTAAATACTAAATTCCTGGGTACTATCCATAACTCCCTGGTAATTAAACACCATTCCAGTAAAAGCAACGATCCCATGTTGTCAAGCGAATCGTTCGGCTCAGAATTACTCTCGTATTCTCTGATTAATAGAATGGCCTAACAATGCATAGCAATCTGATTTATTAATGTCAACTAACATCGACACTACCCAGGTCGTTGAGTGTGGAGTGCTATGAAATAACAATGACGCTCCAATAAAGAATATATTGTTGCATAAACTAAGCCTATCTACCAATAGCCATCAATTAATAATTACATTATGGTGATAGCATTGTAAAAACGCAAGATAATTGTCCAATACTAAACACATCACGGAGATTGCCAAAAGGGGGTTGGGACACATTAAACGAAATGCAGATAAATAAATAAAATAACACGTCGGCCTTCCAATCCATGAAAACTCAGTCAGATATTAATCGCTATCACAGAAGGTATAAATCTGTTGTCAATGAATAATAAAACGCAGAGTTAAAACGCAGAGGGTATTTAGCGGTTTGCGGATAGGAATGATAACAATGGCCGAATGACTCAACACAAGAAGACACAAAGACCATCAATCAGCCAAGAACAATCAACAGAGGTAGATGACTGGGCAAACACATTCTTCGCTCATCATCCACGCACAGAAAAACAAAGCATTAGGATCTATAAGTCTATTAACACTGAAATGACGACCGTCGATCTGACTCTTGTCCGACTGCTCAGGCGTGGACTTATGAGCTAGGGATGAGGACAATGTATAAAGCACAAACTCTTCCCCATAAATCAATAAAACCAACAAGACAGTCACAGAATTTAGGGATCGATTGCCAAGGGAATCAATTCAAGCAGGGAGCTTAAGGCTATGGTGAATTTAAGTTCTCGATTAAAATACTAAGTAAAACACTTTCTTTACACAATTAAAAGTACATAAATGGAAGCGCGAGATCAATATTAATCTAACAGTCAAATAAAAACATGTGTATCGTAGCCTAAGTCAACCGCTCTGAGTCTTGTTATGCGTGCTCTGTCCCGCTTCCGCTTGCCGACCGCTGTGACTTCACCGGTACCTCCCAACCAATGTTAGGTGTACTCTTCTTCTCCCTTAACCCCTCGAGCCGCAAAGGGGCCACACACACTAACCAAAGAAAAAATAGCTCTTGGCTCGCCTCGCAAGGCCAAGCTACCACTCCTCACTGAGCTAGGTATCCCAACTCCCATAAGATAAGTCAGTCAAGTCAAAAATTTTGTAACGTAACGTTATGCATAAAGGAAGAGATCCATCCTCTTCCCCCTCCCTCCTTTATATAGAGTTTCTACTTGATTTCTTTCCCAATTTCCCATTTAATTTAATGTTCTATAATTTAATTCAGAAAAATCCTCCCAGTACACGTGTCACCCATCTCCTTTGTTGCACCAGAAATTAATTTCATTAATTATTTAATTACTCCTATTTTCCTCACCCACCTAAAAGCATTCCTAGAATCGCTCCTAGGTGTCCCCAAATTCCCTTACACATTTTAATGACTTACCCCCTTACTAAATTACTAGTTGAATTCAATTAAGAAAGTTCTTAAAGGCAAGATTCCTTACTAAATTAGTCATTCTGTTTTTTCCTTATGTTTCCCTTTCTCTTTATGTTTCCCCCTTTTTCCCTTAGTTTCCTAATTCTTTTAAATTTCCCTCTTTCCCTTTTTATCTAAAACTCAAATTAGCAAGTGTATAATTTACCAGTTTTCCCCTTTACTTTTTAGTTAAAAAATTTAATTAGCATAAGTAACAAACAATCAATTCCCTTTTTAAAATTGTAATCCCTCAATATAATTTTATTTTAATAAATTAATCGAATTTCTTACCCCCTTTTCGTCACAAGTTGAATGATTATTATTATTATTATAATTATTTGTTTTTTAATTTTTTTTCCACAAGTATCACTTAGACCTAGATTTTAATTTCCGAGGTTGGGCGACATTTTTTTAAAGGAAATTTGTTTTTAATATTTCTCGTCACATCATTCGTTCTAAGGCCATCTAGGTTTATTCACTTATTAGTTAACAATGTGGCATGCCCTTTAGGACGCACTAGGTGCTCCAAGGGTGCCACTCGCCTCATTATGTTTCCCTTGTGCGATGTGCCCTTCAGGACGCACTACGTCATCCAAGGGTGCCACTCATCTCTTTCCGTTTTTCTTGAGCAACGTGCCCTTCAGGATGCACTACATGCTCCAAGGGTGCCACTCGCCTCTTGACTGACTTGGTAGACATAAAAAAACCCTGGAGTCAATACTCCGCCAGGGGATCGTGTGGGAGACTAAGGGCCTATAAGGAATAAGGCCCCTGCCTTATTGCGCGCCCCTTAGAATCATCATGAGCGACTGTCGCAGTCTTCCCTCACGACATCGTCGGTCTTCTTGAACTAGGTAACCGTTAATCTACAGTTCGAGCCACGGTGGGAGTGCTAGTAGGATGTGGCAGGGCTACTGTCCACACCTCACCCTCAACGTCTCGAGTAGTCGTGCGTGACCCCTCTACTCCACATGTGAGTCTGGTCGACAAGCTATCGTCGGCCTGCATCATCAACGAATCATGTCAGAAATAAGATCCATAATCATAACATCTAATAAGATGCACATATGTCATATATACAACAATCAAACCCCAATAGTCCACTTCCTGACTCAATCCGGAGTCCAAGAGTTTTCATCGATGCCTCTACATCCTCGAGGTCCAAAATCCTGCACACTCAGAAGAACCGAGTCAATAGCACATGTCTATGTCAATACAACAAAGTAACATATCATCATATCCATAATGCCTCATAATCATAATCATAATCAAATGCCCAATAGTATAATAATCTGGATCACTTGCAAGCAAGTGTCCTGAAAGAATAAGTTCGCTTAGTGCGCGCAAGAGCGGGATGTTACATCTTCAACCAGACCCCCTTTATTCAATGGAACAAATTTTACTTTTTGGAAAATCAAAATGAAGACCTACTCATAGTCTCTTGGTAAATTTGGTCATTTTGCATCTAAATGTCCCTTCAAATAAAACAACACCAATGAAAAAGAAAGAAAAGGAAAGGATAAACCTAAGGAATTTAAAATGAAAAAGGCTTTTAAAAGGAACAATTTTTATTCAAGAGAGGATAGTAGTAGCTCTTCAAACACTGAAGAATATGAGCCAAATACAACTCAAGATGAAAAAATTATCATGGCTTTGGAGCAACAAAAATTTGATCAAGAAAAATCAGACATAGAAGAGTGTGAAGTTGTAGTAAACATGGAAGAAGAACTCATTAGTGCTCTGGAGGAAATCTCCTGACTCAAGAAAAAGGTGGTAATGTTACTTTTGGAAACAATGTTCCAACTAGAATTAGAGGAAAAGGAAATGTTGTATTAGATGAAGATAAAAATGGAAAGACCAAAGCACAGAATGTGTTGTATGTAGATGGTCTAAAACATAACTTGTTGAGTGTAAATCAAATGTGTGACCAAGGCCACAATGTTCTCTTTCATTCAAAAGGCTATAAAGTAATGGACGTGAATACAGGGAAGATTGTTGTAAAGGCAGTCAGAACTTCAGGCAATGTGTATGTTCTAGAAGAAGTCAAATAAAAATGTTGCATTGGTAAAACTGATGAGAGTTGGCTTCGGCACAAAAGATTAGGTCATTTTAGTTTTAATCAACTTTTTAATCTAGGAAGAAAAGATGTTGTGAGAGATATACCTAAAATTTCCAAACCTAAGAATATTGTTTGCAAGTCATGTCGGTGTGGAAAGCAGTCATGAGTTCAATTCAAGGCAAGAGAACACTCCACCACTTGACCTCTTGAGATGATTCATATAGATTTATGTGGCCCTACTAGTACACAATCACCTCAAGGTGAAAGATATTTCATTTTGTTGATTGATGACTAGACCATAATGACTTGGGTTGGATTGTTGAAGCATAAATTTGAGGCTTGAAATACCAGGAAAGGAAAGTGTGAAGTTTACAATAAAATATTTCTCTGACATGCAGTCGGAACCACTACAAAACCACACATATCTATTCATACTAACAATGTGTTATTTGAATTTAAGGTTGTACTATGCACATGGATTGTCCAGTCTAGGGGGCACAACTTTGCAAGCACACTTGAATTTATACATGGATGGATCAGATCCACCCATGGAAATGATGCATGCATTCACACAAAAATTACTTTTTCTCGACATTGAATGTACCTTATAAAGGTACCCCATTTGTTGCTATAACAAGGAGACGTTTGCTTCTGTGGAGATGCGCACAGTTGAAGATTACATTGGCTTTCAATGGTATTTTATTTAAGGATGGTTCTATGAGCATAAAGAGGCATGGAGGAGAGCATACCCAAAGTCTTTATTTGTCATTATTGTCAAAGGGGGAGAATAGCATAAAGGTCATTAATATGGGAGTTGCACAAAAGGCCATTGATCTGACAGTTGCGCACATTGAAAGGGGGAGCAACATTGAGTTGTGTAACGAACCTCGCCATTACGACAATATGTGATGCATAACAAGTACAATATTTTTTTTTAATGCAAGGCAAGTAAAGTAAAAAATACAATCAAGCATCACAACTCGACAACGAACACAATGCTCACAATCACGCAGCATACAAACATAATGACCTAGTATACTAGCACATCATGCAGCTTAAGCAACAAACGAACATTCAATCATGAAAGAATAAAAACGACTAAGCTTAAAGACCACATCAAGATCATCCAGACGTAACTCACAACGAAATAAAAACATGAACTAGAACCTTCACGGCAAGAAAGAACAAATCATAATCATGCAATTACAGAACAAATCACCATACGCCAATTCTAAATTTGTCATCATCAGGAAGCATGTAACCCAAGGCCAGGTTATCATACACATCTATCGATAAGTTCACGCAATGATCCAGTCATCAAGAATCATGCTGCCACATTGCGATAGGTGTGATAGTAACCAAGGCGCCACATAAAAAATATAGACCTTCATCCAATAAAAATCCAACGCGCCAGAAGACCTAACTTAAACTGTCACAATATAGGAACACTAAAACAAGCTCTCAACAACAAGTTAAACGAGATGCAAGGTGACTACAATCAATGTAATAATTTGCGCAACAACTAGTTAGAATTCTTGTTATCTTACAAGGCATATCATAGGTGGTTTCCTTTATTGCGCAATGACCGAGATGTTACTCGCTGAAAGTTTACCATCATAGAGGCTAATCAAGCACAAGTAACCAACCACAATCTCAAACAACAAAAACAACCTTCAAGTATCATTTATACCCTCCCAGTCCAAGGGGCTTTATTAATCAATCAACTATCATTTTCCTTACTAAATTATCATTTACATTACTAAATTGTCATTTACCGTAGTAAATTATCATTTGCAATAGTAAATTTTTTCCTTGTCCTTACTAAGTTATCTTCTAGCTAATAAATTAGTAAATTACATTACATTATTTACATTACTAAATCATCATTTACACTAGTAAATTATCATTTACTAAATTATCCTTTTACTTTTACTTTTCCTCACTGAGTTATCTTCTAGCTAATAAATTAGTAAATTACATTACATTATTTACATTACTAAATTATCCTTTTCATTTTCCTTTTCCTTACTAAGTTATCTTCTAGCTAATAAATTATCATTTACATTCATCTTACAAGGATTACCCTACTAACTTTATTGGTTTTAGCAAGTCCCTAACTTAAGTCGGTTATAAATCAAGTAGAGAACTAAAATACGCAATTACAATTCTGGCTGCCAATTCACATGTGCTTAAGTTTAGCGTCTTGTTATAAACCACCATAAAAACTAATATAGAACTGCACTATCACAAGATTCTACATTAAAGATTTGTTCTAAAACAATCAACCATAAATAGGTAATTAATAATCGTCTGTCAATCCTCTTGTTCTCGAGGTAAAATGTGGGTAAAAATAAAATTTTAAACTGTTAAAGCAATTCCATCAATGTTGTCATTCCTCCTATAAATATATTATTTTTATAGGTTAAGCTAAACCAAAATCAACAATTAAAGGCAAAGGAATCTGCCACTTGCCATTCCTCATGACTATAAACGTGTTGCTCCATTCTAGACACACACAGAACTGTAAAAGAAAATAAATTAACAACCTGCCACTTGCCATCCTCATGACTGTAACACACTGCTCCTTTTTGGACGCACTCATAATTGTTATAATGCAATAAGCCGCTAAAGGGAAAGACACACATGTGTGAGGATTCAATCCAGAATTGGCAAGCGCACTGGTGTAAGGATTCGGTCTAGATTTAATTAGACAGACACTAGTGCATATGAACAAATTTGCGACGATTTTTCATTGATATTGCCACACTTATCCGTCGCAATTTCCACGAAAGCCGAGATTTTTTTCATCGGAATAATTTCGTCGCTATATCCATGATCCAAGTGTGCGTGGAAACATCAACGAAAATAGCTCTCCACGTGTCGCCACCTTCAATATCGGTTAACCCTATGCATCATCTCAATTATGACGAACTATCGTCGAAATAACAACGAAGAAATGTGGTAATTACGACGAAACTTCGTCGCAATTGGAACGAAAAGTTATGCCAAGCCAATAACTTGTGACGCACATGTTGTATATGCGATGAATATTCGTGGCAAATTCCGACGAACTTGCGTCGATATTGCCACGATAACTTTAGGTTTAAAAAAAAAATTTACATCAAATATGGTATACCATATTGAATGCCATATTACAATGTAATATGGTAATGCCATATTACATTGTAATATTGTAATATGGCATTACTATTACATTGTAATATTCTAATGTATTGTAATATATATATCCCCTACAAATAATCAAGGCACTAATCAACCAAATATTGTAAGCATGTGTTATCATGAAGTTGGATTAGAAGCAAGGATACCAATATGACAATATACACAAAGAATAATTTGGAATATTACTTTCAAAAAAACACATGGATTGCATGAGTGAGTCATTATGCAATTTATATTACACAATACTATGACAACACTTATAAGATTTATGGATGATATATTAAGACCATTTCTCGAACTTGTTTATTGTAGCCTCCTTGGAGTAACAACACAAAATTCGAAGGAGAAAGTACAGTTACAACATAGTGTTGCAGCAAAGTTACAACATAGTTATAGTGAGTTGCAGCAGAGTTACAGAAAGTGTTGCAGCAGAGTTACAACGAGTTGCAGCAGAGTAATAGTGAGTAACATCAAGTGGAGTAACAACACAAAATTCGAAGGAGAAAGTACAATTACAGCATAGTGTTGCAGTAGAGTTACAACATAGTTATAGTGAGTTGCAGCAGAGTTACAGAAAGTGTTGCAGCAGAGTTATAGCGAGTTGCAGTAGAGTAATAGTGAGTAACAACAAGTGGAATAACATCACAAAATTCGAAGGAGAAAGTACAGTTACAACATAGTGTTGCAGCAGAGTTACAACATAGTTATAGTGAGTTGCAACAGAGTTACAGAAAGTGTTGCAACAGAGTTATAGCGAGTTGCAACAGAGTAATAGTGAGTAACAACAAGTGGAGTA
>ML816677.1:36862-62433 GCA_009831015.1 Picea engelmannii | reverse complement strand
TTACTATCATTTCACCGATTAGGGTTGAGTTTCAAGAGCAATTACATATCTTTATCAATGAAAAGAGAGAGAGATTATAGCTACAATTGAAGGGAAAAGGGTATGTGGATTCCATAAACCTAGAATATTATGGAATCTACATATTGTTTTCCATATAATATACTAACTATATCCAAAAACCAAAGACATGAAATATGGTATAACTACACATATTATATAAATATATTATCAAGGAAAAAATAAGCTAAATGCAATTTGGACATTTGAAAAAAAAATTACAAGTTAAATAAGTACATCAATAAAAAATAACATACTAACCTTGCAAGTTCAAAATCCGAGCCATGTAGATTGAGAATTGGATTTGTTCAACCGGTGGGTGACAGAAAAAATAAACAGCTCAAACAAAAGCCAAGAACAGTGTCGCAACTATAGCAATTGTGTCGCAAAGTCTCTTAAAGTCACGTATATATAGATAAAATAGTCAACTAGCCGTTAACACCGACCAATGAGATAGATAAAATTTTCATCGTTGTTGCCACGAAAGTTTGTCACTATAGCGACGAAAATCCCGACTAGGTTAAATTAAGATTTTTGTCGATATTGCGATGAACTTTTGTGGCAGTAGCGACGAAAATCCCGCCCTGCTTAAAGAAAATATTAGACTAGTGGAAGCGTGGAATAATCCGCCCATATGTAGTAGTGAGTCATGGAAGAAGGAAAATGCTCGACCAATGCGCCACTTTCGATGAGGCACGCGTTGTGCAGGAGGTAAGTGTGGCTAGAGGAAGGTCTGTCTGCGCAGGTGGACATTGAACCCACGAGAATTCACATTATTCACAAGGGATCTCAACGCAGGTGGTTTGTAGTTGGGTTACCAATCGACGGTGCACATGAAAGGGAAGGGTGATTCATGAGGGTTAACAGTCAGCGTGAACTGAAGATGGAGGTGAGTGTAGGTTACAATGCGGCTCTGGGCACACTCCCCGCCTGCGGGTAAAACAAATTCGAGAGACGGTGCAGAAAAATAAATAAAATACAAGTCATGAAATCCAAAGGGCATTACGTCGTTGCACTAAGGAAAACAATAACACAGGTAAATAGTAATCCATCGACAAATTCAATTCTACGCCACGGGGATAAATAACACAATGGATCAATATTTAATAAGCGCCACAAGCATAATAACACATTGCAAAGCAATATTCAATAAGACTCTTTTTATGGCAGCGCTACAAGCGTAATAACACACAGTGAAATAATGATCAAAAGGCATTTTTAATTGCAACGCAACAAGATTAAAATCACACACTGAAATAATGTTCAATAAGACATTTTTATGGCATTGCAACAAGCAGAGAATAACCCAGCGAAATAGTGTTCAACAGACGATTTTATTACAGCACAACAGCATAAAATCACACAGTGAAATACTGTTCAAAAGACATTTTTAATTGCAGCGCAACAAGCTTAAAATCACGCAGTGAAATAATGTTCAATAAGACATTTTTATGGCAGCACAACAAGCAGAGAATAACCCCGTGAAATAATGTCCAAAAGAAAGTTTTATTGCAACGCAACAACATAAAATCACACAATGAAATAATGTTCAATAAGACATTGTTATTGTTGCGCAACAACCATAAAATAAAATATAGGCAAATAAATTCAATGGTCATTTGTTGCAGCGCTACAGGAAACAATATTATGCAAATGGAAACAACTCTGGGCGAAACATGAAGCCATACCAATAAAAAAAAACACACTGATCATACAGATCAGAATCTTATAAACAACACATTTATACTGACATTCAAGGCTGTGGAAACAACAATGAGAATGTTTACAATTTGATCCCAGGCTTACACCCTTGACACCACCCAAGTATACAAACAATTGTGCATTCGCCATGATAGATATTATTGTACAGAAAACTAACTACATTTTCATTACAAAATTTACACATGTGTATCGTAGCCAATGGAGAAGAACCGGAAGTAGTTGTCCCGCGCTTGCGCTCCGTCCAAGTCCTGCTTGCTAACCGATGATACCTCATCGCTACCTCCCAACCAACGCTAGGGGTACTCTTCTTTCCCCTGAGCCCCCCGAGACACAAAGGGGCCACACACACAATACCAGAGAATGCTAGCTCCCAACTCGCCTCGCAAGGTTGAGTTACCACTCATTATCCGAGCTGGGTATCCCAACTCCCATAAGAAAAATTCAGTCAAGACAGAATCCGGCAACATAACCTTACGCATACCAGACATGATCCATACTCCTCCTCCGCCATCCTTTTTATAGAGTTTTCTTAGTGATTAGTTTCCCAAATCCTCATTAGATTCTTTTTATTAAATTTAATTAGGATAAACCTCCCCCATACACATGTCACTCGATCCCTTAGTTACACCAGAAAATCAATTTATTAATTAATTAAATTTGCCTAGTTTCCTCACCCACCTAAAAGCATTCCTAAAAACGCTTCTCGGTGTCCCTTTATTCCCTTATATTTCTTAAAACCTAGTTGAGTTCACAATTAGAAGGTTCCAAAGACTAGATTCCCTACTATGTTAGACATCCCCCTTTTTCCTTAAGTTTCCCCTCTCCTTCTAAGTTCAGATTTAGCAAGTTTAGATATAAACCACAATTTACCCTTTTAATAATTTAATCCTTCATTAAAAATTTTACTTTAATTATTAATGTTTGAATTTTCTTTACCCCCTCCTTTGTACATGTCCATTTAGTTTTTTTTTTGTTCACATGTTCTACTTAGACCTAGGTTTTAAATTCACTAGGCTTGGCGATAGTTTTTAAGGGAAAATTTTGTTATTAAAATTTACTCAATCATCATTCATTTTAAGGTCGACTAGGTCCTAAGGAGGCATAGTTTTCTAGGTACTAGGTTTATTAACTTACCAGAGTTAAAATCGCGGCGTGCCCTTCAAGACGCACTACGTGCTCCAAGGGTGCCACTTGAATTTTGACTGATTTTGATAGACGTCAAACCCCTGGATTCAATACTCCGTCAAGTGACCTTGTGGGAGACTAAGGGTCTCTAAGGAATAAGGACCCTGCCTTATTGTGCGCCCCTTAGAATCATCGTGAACGACTGTCACAGTCTTCCCTCACGACATCGTGGATCTCTCGAACTAGGTAATCATTAACCTACAATTCGAGCCATGGCAGGAGTGCTAGTAGGTTGTGGTAGGGTTGTTGCCACACATGTTCCAGAATGTCTCTAGTTGTGGTACGTGACCCCTTTACTCCAAATGTGAGTTTGGTTGGCAAGCTATCGTGAGCCTGCATCCATCAACGAAACATGTCAACAATTAAAATCAACATCATAATCCACTATTCATATGCCACATAAGTCATAACAAAAACACGCAAAGCATAAAATTCCACTCCCTGACTCGATCCAGAGTCCAAGGAGGCCCATCGATGCCATCGGCACCCTCAATCGGTCTTGAGTCCTGCACACTCAAGAAAACCAGTGAATAACACCTGTCGATATAAATATCATAAAATAACATATCATCAAATCCAAAACAACATCATGAACCATAATCGAAATAGTCAATCATATAGTGAACCGGATCACTTGCATGCAAGTGTCTTCAAAGAATAAGTCCAATCATGTGTGCGCAAGCGTGGGATGTTACATACACCCCCTCTTGTTTTAAACTTTGTCGTGAAGTTTCATAGTATATAAGTGCCGAAATAAAATATATCACAATATTGTATGTCTAGCTATCAAACAAAAATGGAAATTGCTTACGCATATCATATGCATCCTTCCAGGTCGCCGAGTGCAGACTATAGTTTTCCCACTAGACCTTGAACAAATCTATTGTTCGACATCGTAGATGTCGAATGCGATGATCCAGAATGAGGATTGGCTCTGCGCACCCTCGTCCAATACCTACAAGGAACTTATGTCAATCACATGTGTAGGATCACTAACATAATA
Source organism: Picea engelmannii (assembly GCA_009831015.1). Lineage (NCBI taxonomy): Eukaryota > Viridiplantae > Streptophyta > Pinopsida > Pinales > Pinaceae > Picea > Picea engelmannii. The sequence continues at coordinate 58,466 of ML816677.1, read as the reverse complement.
TCTCAAAATAGATAGATGAAAAACATCGTGCATATCCCTCAAAGAATCAGGCAAGGCTAGTCGATATGCCACGGGACCCTTCCTTTCCACAACCTCGAAAGGTCCCAAGAACCTAGGAGAGAGTTTAGCTCACTTTCCAAACTTGATCGAACTCTTGTGCAGTTTCACCCGCAAGAAGACTAGATCGCCAACTTCATAACTACGATCGACACGATGTTCATCGGCATAACTCTTCTGCCCATCCTGCACTTCCTTGATCCTTTGTCTTATTGTTTGCATTTGATCTTCCATTTCTTTGATCACTTCTGGTCCCACCATGACCCTATCCTCAAGCCGATCCCAACTCAAAGGCGTCCAACACAGTCACCCGTAAAGAAACTCGAATGGCGCCATATTGATGGTGCTTTGATAACTGTTGTTATATGAAAATTCTACCAGTGGAAATAATTCTTCCCAACGCTTTTGTTGGTCCATCATTGTTCCTTTGTCGCGCAATCATACTCACTAAGAAATTCCGACCAATGCCTTTGTCACGCGTTCAAGTCACTTTGCGTAAAAATGTGTTGTAAACCACAGTGGTCTGTTTTAGTTTGAATTTTCGTTCAATAAGGTAGTATCTCCATACTTTCAAGGCATACACAATGACCAACAACTCCAAATTGTGTGTCACGTAGTTTTCCTCATGCCTTATCAACTTCCTCAAGTTGTAATCGATCACTTGACCATCTTACATCAAGACTCTTCCTAAGCCTTCCTTGGATGTGTCAGTGCATACTAAGAAGTCCTTCCCCTTGTCAGGGACCTTTAGTATTGTAGTTGTCGTCAACAGATCCTTGAGCCTCCAAAATGTTTCCACGCATTTCTCGGTCCAAACAAACTTCTTGTTCTTCTTTTGCAATTCTGTAATCGGATTTGCTATCTCCGAAAAACCCTTGATGAACCGTCGATAGTATCCGAATAAACCCATGAAGTTACGCACTTCTGGGACATTCATCGGCGCAGGCCATTCCATAATAGCCTCGACCTTTTCTGGATCCACAATGATACCTTCGTTGGAGATGACATGCCCTAAGTAAAGAATCTCTGATTGATAAAATGAGCATTTCAACAGCTTCCCAAACAATTTTTTCTCTTGTAGACACTGTAGTACTAGGCACAAGTGTTCGTCGTGATTCTCCATCATCTGAGAATATATCAAAATATCATCAATGAATACTTGGACGAAATTTTCCAAGTATTCGCGGAACACCCCGTTCATCAAACTCATAAATACCCATGGGGCGTTTGTCAGTCCAAATGGTAAAATGTAAACTTGTAATGTCCAAACCTCATCTTAAAGGCGGTCTTACGGATGTCGTCCTTCTGGATCCGTAACTAGTTATACCCTGATCTCAAGTCAAACTTTGAAAACATTGTCATGCCTTTCATATGATCAAAGAGATCGTCAATCCTTGGCAATGGATATTAATTCTTGATCGTTTCCTTATTCAATTGACAGTAGTCAATGCAGAGTCTCCACGACCCATCCTTCTTCTGTATGAAAATAATAAGCACACCCCATGGTGACACACTTGGACGTATAAGTCCTAGGTCCAACAACTCCTTCAGTTGCATTTTCAGCTCCTATAACTCCGGGGTCAACATCCGATAAGGAGTTCTTGCTATCGGTTCGGTTCCCAGTTTTAGGTCGATGGTAAATTCCAATTCCCTCTCCGACAGCAACCCTGGTAACCCCTCTAGGAAGACGTCTGCAAACTCTCGCACTACCAGAAGGTTTTCTATGCCTTTCACCACACCCTTTTCGTTTAACGCAAGGATCGCATATAACTTGCATCCCTTGCGCATGCTCTTCCATAGTTGTAGGGAAGAGATGAACCTTAGGGAGACTCCCTCGTTCCTACCTACAATCACATGTCTCTGTCCCTCATCATCAACCAAGTTCAATCGTTTCGTCTTACAATTGAGTGTTGCTTCATGCAATTCCAACTAATCCATACCGATCACGATGTCATAAGACCCTAATATCTTGACGTACAGGTTGTCCCTAGTGACAAACTCTCCTAGGTTAGGGTCACAGCCTGTAACCTTCCTTCCAACCTTTTGTTTGGCTCTTGAAGCCATTTCTACAAAGCTAAACTCGTCCTGTTCCACTGCCTTTACCTTAATTCTTTTTAGTGTTGCATCAGAAATAAAACTCTCTGTAGCACCTGGATCTATCAAAATACTAAGGGTCTGGTAAACAATGGTACATGATGTCTTGAGCACAGTATACTAGTGCTCTGCCTGCCAATTATTCATCGTTGCATGAATCTGATGGGCCTTGCCCAAATCTCCCATGGTAGTGGGTCCTGTTGATCCAAATGGTCTGGTTCTCTCAACTGGGTAGTCGCATTGGTAATGTGGCTCTCCACATGTCCAGTACCCGGTCTTTGGTCTAGTACTCCTGGTACCTAAAGTACAAGTTGATGGCCCACTAGCTTGGAACCCTAGTCTATTCTGCTGAACAGGCCTAAAATGTTGCTACTGCGGTCAACGTTGTTGTTGGTGTTGTGGTCCTATGTAAGGAGTCCGTTGTTGAGGCGCTGGTCGTCGAGGTGTAGTGAATTTGGATCTTCTCGAAGTGCCTCTATACCCTTGTCGATTCCTAACTGGTGTCTGATGTTGTTGCGCACTAGATGTTTCTGGTCCTGTCGGTCTCGCCATATTTTTGCTCTAACCCCTGCTGATGATCTCCTCCTCGGCTATGAGGGCCTTCTGGACAACATCATGCAAGTTTTCAGGCATCAAAATCCTCACTTTTGCATTAATGTTGACATTAAGGCTGAACACGAACTTGTTGACCTTAAGTTTCTCGGTATTCAAGGGTGGAGCATACCGAAGCAGCTCCATGAAACGGGCCTCGTACTCGAGAATCGTACGACCGCCCTGTCGCAAGGCTTTGAACTCGTTGAGTTGACGCTCAATGAATTCCTCAGACATATACCTCTCCCGGAACCGTTCCTCGAACAGTTCCCATGACACGTCTTCGACGGCCATGTTCAATTGCGACAGGAGTGTCTTCCACCATAGAATAGTGCTCCCCTTTAGTTGAAAGACCGCCATGTGGACCTTCATGTTGGAGGTATAGTCACGAAGTGCAAAGCACATCTTCATATTCTCGAACCATGCCTTGGTAGCTACGCCATTTGTGGCACCAAAGAACTTGGGAAACTTGACCTTCTCGAGTTTGTGGTGAACGCTACTAGTACCGGCCAAGGCACGCGGTGGACCCTCAGGAGGTGTCAATACCATGGCCTCATCTCTATCCAAATGGTTGATCAGTGCCTCGGACATCCTCTGAAAGGACCTCATCAACCCAACCACATCACCCACAGCTATTTGTTCCTGCCCGACCACCTGTTCATCTCCCTGGGGGTTAAACCCTCAGGCGTGGATGCTACTGGGGGTGTCATGCTTCCTCCCCTAGCACCCCATTGTCTGCCTCTGTGACATCCTCTAACCATGATTACCTGCATGAATACAACCAATTTAATTAGCGACATTTTATATCAAGTATCTAATCAATGGAATCTGTAGTGATCCCAAGTCACAGGTCGAATTGGCTCTAATACCATATGTAACGAACCTTGCCATTATGACAACATGCGACGCATAACAAGTACAATATTTTTTTTTAACACAAGGCAGGTAAAGTCAATAATACAATCAAGCATTGCAACTCGACGACAAACACAACGCTCGCAATCACGTAGCATACAAACATAACGACCTAGTATACTAGCACATCATGCAGCTTAAGCAACAAATAACATTCAATCTGGAAAGAGTAAAAATGACTAAGCTTAAATACCGCATCAAGATCATCTAGGCGTAACTTGCAACGAAAGCGAAACATGAACTAGAACCTTCATGGAAAGCGAGAACAAATCATAATCATGCGATTACAGAAAAAATCACCATACATCAATTCCAAATTCGTCATCATCAGGAAGCACATGACCCAAGGCCAGGTTATCATACGCATGTATCAATCAGTGTGTGCAATGATCCAGTCATCAAGAATCATGCCACCACATTTCGATAGGCGTGATAGTAACCAAGGTGCCACATAACAAATCTAGACCTTCATCCAATAAAAATCTAACGTGCCAGAAGACCCGACTTAAACTGTCACAATATACGAACACTAAAATAAGCTCTCAAAACCAAGATAAACGAGACGCAAGGTGACTACAATCAATGTAATAATTTGTGCAACAACTAGTTAGAATTCTTGTTATCTTACAAGGCATATCATAGGTGGTTGCCTTTATTGTGCAATGACCTGGATGTAACTCAGTGACAGCTTACCATCATAAAGGCTAATCAAGCACAAGTAACCAACCACAATCTCAAACAACAAAAACAACCTTCAAGTACCATTTATACCCTCCCAGTCCAAGGGGTTTTATTAATCAATCAACTATCATTTTCCTTACTAAATTATCATTATCATTTACATTACTAAATTATCATTTACAGTAGTAAATTATCATTTGCATTAGTAAATTATCATTTGCATTAGTAAATTATCCTTTTCCTTTTTCCTTCTCCTTACTAAGTTATCTTCTAGCTAATAAATTAGTAAATTACATTACATTATTTACACTACTGAATTATCATTTACATTAGTAAATTATTATTTACTAAATTATCCTTTTCCTGACTAAGTTATCTTCTAGCTAATAAATTAGTAAATTGCATTACATTACTAAATTATCCTTTTCCTTTTCATTTTACTTACCAAGTTATCTTCTAGCTAATAAATTGTCATTTACATTCATCTTACAAGAATTACCCTACTAACTTTATTGATTTCAGCAAGTCCCTAAATAAAGTCGGTTATAAATCAAGTAGAGAACTAAAATAGGGAATTACAATTCTGACTGTCAATTCGCATGTGCTTAAGTTTAGCGTACCACCATAAAAACTAATATAGAACTGCACTATCACAAGATTCTACATTAAAGAGATGTTCTAAAACAATCAACCACAAATAGGTAATTAATAATCGCATGCCAATCCTCCTGTTCTCGAGGAAAAATGTGGGTAAAAATAAAATTTTAAATTGTTAAAGCATTCCATCAATATTGTCATTCCTCCTGTAAATATATTATTTTTATATGTTAAGCTAAACCAAAATCAACAATTAAAGGCAAAGGAATCTGCCACTTGCCATTCCTCATGACTATAAACATGTTGCTCCATTTTGGACGCACTCAGAATTGTAAAAACAAATAAATTAATAACCCGCAACTTGCCATCCTCATGACTATAACGCGTTTCTCCTTTTTGGACACACTCAGAACTGTTATAACGCAATAAACCGCTAAAGGGAAAGACGCACAGGTGTGAGGATTCGGTCCAGAATTGGCAAGCGCACTGGTGTAAGGATTTGATCTAGATTTAATTAAACAGTCATGGTAGAAGGAAAACACCTGACCAACACCCCAGTTTCACTGAGGCACGCCCTGTGTAGGAGGTGAGTGCGCCTAGAGAAAGGTGTGCCTGCGTAGGTGGACATCGAACCCACGAGAATTCACATTATTCACAAAGGATCCCAACGCGGGTGGTTTGCAGTTGGGTTACCAATCGACGGTGCACGGGAAAGAGAAGGGTGATTCATGAGGGTTAACAGTCAACATGAACTGAATACGGAGGTGAGCATAGGTTATAGTGCGGCTCTGGGCGCACTCCCTGCCTGCAGGTAAAAAAATTCAAGAGACGGTGCAGAGAAATAAATAAAATATAGGTCATGAAATCCAAAGGACATTACGTCGTTGTGCTAAGGAAAACAATAACACATGTAAATAGTAATCCATCGATAAATTCAAGTATGCCCCACAGGGATAAATAAACACAGTGGATCAATATTTAATAAGACCCCTTTTTGGCAGCGCCACAAGCATAATAACACACCATGAAGCAATGTTCAATAAGAATATTTTTATGGCAGCGCTACAAGCATAATAACACACAGTGAAATAATGATCAAAAGGCATTTTTAATTGCAGCGCAACAAGCTTAAAATCACATAGTGAAATAATGTTCAATAAGACATTTTTATGGCAACGCAATAGGCAGAGAATAACCCAGTGAAATAGTGTTCAAAAGACAGTTTTATTGCAGCGCAATAGCATAAAATCACACATTGAAATAGTGTTCAAAAGACATTTTTAATTGCATCACAAGAAGCCTAAAATCACACAGTGAAATAATGTTCAATAAGACATTTTTATGGCAGCGCAACAAGCAGAGAATAACCCCATGAAATAGTGTTCAAAAGACATTTTTATTGTAGCGCGAAAGCATCAAATCACATAATGAAATAATGTTCAATAAGACCTTTTTATTGCAGCACAACAAGCATAAAATAAAATATAGGCAAATAAATTCAATGGTCATTTGTTGCAGCACTAAAGGAAACAATATTATGCAAATGGAAACTACTCTGGGAAAAACATGAAGCCATACCGATAAAAAAAAAACACACAGATCATACATATCAAAATCGTATAAACAACACATGTATACTGATGTTCAAGGCCATGGAAATGACGACGAGAATGTTCCACAATCCGAACCCACACTTACACCCTTAACACCACCTGAGGATACAAACAAGCATGCATTCGCCATGATAGATATTCTTGTACAGAAAACTAACTACCTTTTCATTACAAAATTTACACGTGTATCGTAGCCAGTGGAGAAGAACCGGAAGTGGTTGTCACGTGCTTGCACTCTATCCAAGTCCTGCTTGCGCTCCATCCAAGAACTGTCTGCGCTCCATCTAAGTTCTTCTTGCCAACCGTTGAGACCTCACGGGTACCTCCCAGCCAACACTAGGGGTAATCTTCTTCCCTCTGAGCCCCCCGAGTCGCAAAGGGGCCACGTACACAATACCAGAGAATGCTAGCTCCTATCTCGCCTCGCAAGGTCGAGCTACCACTCGTTATCTGAGCTGGGTATCCCAACTCCCACAAGAAATATTTAGTCAAGATAGAATCTACCAACATAACCTTACGCATACCAGACGTGATCCATACTCCTCCTTCGCCATCCTTTTTATAGATTTTTCTTAGTGATTAGCTTCTCAATCCCTCATTAGATTCTTTTTATTAAAATTAATTAGGATAAACCTCCCCCGTACACATGTCACCCGATCCCTTAGTTGCACCAAAAAATCAATTTATTAATTCATTAAATTTGCCTATTTTCCTCACCCACCTAAAAGCGTTCCTAAAAACACTCCTCAGTGTCCCTTTATTCCCTTACATTTCTTAAATGATTGATGCCTTTCTTAAAACCTAGTTGAGTTCACAATTAGAAGGTTCCAAAGACTAGATTCCCTACTATGTTAGACATTCCCCTTTTTCCTTAAGTTTCTGCTTTCCTTCTAAGTTCAGATTTAGCAAGTTTAGATATAAACCACAATTTACCCTTTTAATAATTTAATCCTTCATTAAAAATTTTACTTTAATTATTAATGTTTGAATTTTCTTTACCCCCTTCTTGTTACATGTCCATTTAGTTTTTTTTTGGTTCATGTGTTCTACTTAGACCTGGGTTTTAAATTCACTAGGCTTGGCAACAGGTTTTAAGGGAAAAAATTGTTATTAAACTTTACTCAACCATCATTCATTTTAAGGTCGACTATGTCCTAAGAAGACATAGTTTTCTAGGTAATGGGTTTATTAATTTACCATAGTTAAAATCGTGACATGTCCTTCAAGATGCACTACGTGCTCCAAGGGTGTCACTCGCCTGCATTCCTGTTTATTTGCGCGAGGTGCCCTTCAAGATGCACTACGTGCTCCAAGGGTGCCACTCGCCTTTTGACTGATTTTGGTAGACGTCAAACCCCCTGGAGTCAATACTCTGTCGAGTGACCTTGTGGGAGACTAAGGGCCTCTAAGGAATAAGGACCCTGCCTTATTGTGTGCCCCTTAGAATCATCATGAGCAACTATCACAGTCTGCCCTCACGACATCGTGGATCTCTCGAACTAGGTAATCGTTAACCTACAGTTCGAGCCACGGCGAGAGTGTTATTAGGTTGTGGTAGGGTTGTTGCCACACCTCTCCCTCAATGTATCTAGTTGCGGTATGTGACTCCTTTACTCCAAATGTGAGTCTAGTTGGCAAGCTATCGTCAGCATGCATCCATCAACGAAACATGTCATCGATTAAAATCAACATCATAATCCACTAGTCATATGCCACATAAGCCATAACAAAAACATGTAAATCATAAAATTTCACTCCCTGACTCGATCTAGAGTCCAAGGAGGCCCATCTATGCCATCGGCACCCTCAATCGGCCTCGAGTCCTGCACACTCACGAAAACCAGTCAATAGCACATGTCGATATAAATATCATAAAATAACATGTCATCAAATCCAAAACAACATCATGAACCATAATCGAAACAGTCAATCATATAGTGAACTGGATCACTTGCACGCAAGTGTTCTCAAAGAATAAATCCAATCAGGTGTGCGCAAGAGCAGGATGTTACAAGTTGACAGTTGTGCACATTGAAAGGGGGGCATCTTAGCATAAATTCCATTACGTTGGCAGCCATGTTTCATAACGGAGAAGCAGGACCTTTTGGTTTCCATCAAGAGTTGCGTAAAAGGGAATTGATCTGGTAGATATGCACTTTGAAAGGGGGAGCAGCATTGAGTTGGCAGTTGTGCACATTAAAAGGGGGAGCGACATAAGGGGGAGAAGCTTAGCATAAAGGCCATTTCTTTAGCATCCATCTTTCATAACAGAGAAGTAGGCCCTTTTGGTTGCCAACAATGACAAAGGGAGAGTTTGTTGTGCATATGTTGTCATTGATGGAAAAATGATCATGGACATGGTTAGTTATAGCGCAATAACAGATAGAGGAAGTCGTGAAAGCATGAAATCAAAAGTGCACAGAAGGATCAAAGGACAAAAGGATCAATGGCACAGAAGGTATGGCACAAAGTATGGTGCACAAACAAAGGAAGTTGTGAAAGGATGAAATTAGAGTGTGTGCAGAACAACAGGATGACTTGCGATGTAGTTTGGAAATAAAGTGCAACGAAGTGAACTGCGACAGATTCCCTTGTCTGTGATTGTGAATTGGATCAGAGGATGTTGGTGCTGCAGTGCGATGATGGATGTGCAATGATCACAGTTGTGTTGAGCTAGTGCTACGATTGGCGTAGTAGAATGTGATGAGATGAAGTCGATGCGACAAGCAACTGAGTAGACTGTGACAGAATGAATGGAAGTTCAACAATTAAGTGAACGAGCCACCAAGGGCACTTACAGTCCAATGGGGCAATTTAGTGAATGCACTGCAGGACAAGTGCGACAAGATGAAGACTTGTGATTTAAGTCTTGCGCTCTAATTCTATCTGCACATTGGATGCTTTGTACTAGAATGTGAATTGTTGTTTCATTCTTTAGGAGATGTTATGATGATTTGGAGCTCAATCATAGGAATATTTGGTTTTTTCAGTTTAGTCAGAGAATGTCCACAACATAATTTTCATGAGTCCATGTACTTTATTTAGACAAAAGTGTAACTAACAGGACTTCGATCTGGTCAAGATTTGTCCAAAATATAACCTTCAAGCATCCACATACTTTATTTAGACAAAATTGTAACTAACAGGATTTTGACATGCTCAAGGTTTGTCCACAATGTAACTGTTACGCGTTCACATACAGGAAGGTGAACTCAAGCAAAAATATTATAAATATGGATGCGCTCTGATTGAGTACTATTGAGAAAACGAGAGGAAATAAGGTGTTGTAATTGTTCAAAGGATCCGAAGTGTAGATTTGTCAGTTCGTGTTGAAAACTTCTAGTGATGTAACATTTTTGTTTTGAATTAAAGGTGGCAGGGTGGTGCTAGGATGAGTTGAAGCTCACTGAGGATTGGAGTCCTCATTTTTTAACAAGTTGGTTCCTGAGAGGATTAGTGTCCTCATTATCTGCAATGGGTTGGTGCCTGAGAGGATTAGTGTCATCATTATCTACAACAAACGGGTGCCTGTTGAGTTGAAAAATTATAATTTGTAAGTTGGTGCTTGCAGAAGAACATAAAGAAGATGTTTTGTGGTTTTCTCCCACATTGGGTTTCCACATAAAAATCTTGATGTACTGAGTTTACTGTGTTGTTTCATTTTCAACATGTATTTTTCATTAAGTGCGCACTACTAAATAACTTAAATCGTTGAAAGGAAAGAAAATTTCATAAAGTTAATACAATATTGATTCACCCCCCCCCTCCCCCTCTCAGTATTTTTGTGAGTCTCAACACATTGTGGGTGAGTAAATTCAAATGTTGTATAATCATAGATTGGGTTACATCATAGATGGGTCTATTTAAGTGCAGTGGAACTATATATTGGGTGCACATATAAGGGAATATTATGTGAAAGAAGCGAATATAACATGAAACAAAGTGTTATTGGTTAAATTGGAGAAATGGTGGTGAAAATAAAATATTCTTAATCCTCTGAATGTCGAGAAAAGGTAAATTGTTACATATTTGTGTTTTCAATTCCACCTTTGACTAAGGTTGGGGTCATTAAAACTAAGGCACTCACTGTGACACATTAATAAATTCAAACAAGCATCTCAAGTTTAATCAAATTCAAAAGCAATGTTGGTTGGAGTTATTTGTGGAGCCTTTTGACTTTTACAAAGCCTAATAAATGGCTTGGGTTTCCAAATAGTGGTTATACAAATTCAAGGCTCTAAGAAAAAATCAAAACTAATTGATATAGAGTTACAAGAAATGGTAATGCACTAGACATAGCGAGTACAAGAATTTACTAGAATTCACAATGTTGCAACTACTCTATTCTAAAAACAATTGAAGAATATTTGTAAAGAACTACTTGTGTGATTGGGATAGTTTAAAATGTTTTGACGCAACTAATAAAAATAAATTTGATTAAATTGTAGAAAATATATTTAAATTTTATTTCACAATGGATTTAAATAAATCATTTTTTAATATCAATGGCTCATTCCATGTTCCTACCTTATTTGTTGACAAGTTAAAGTGGTGTTTCACCCTATGCTTCCATCAATAAATAACACACGCCACTATAATACAAGTTGGGGCACCCTTTTGGCATCTTTGTTTGTTGTGGTTTATTGTTTTGTTTTATTTTTTAATATGCAAAAAGGGATGCTACATGGGAAAATTATTTTTAGTGTCCTTTTTGTATGTCGCCTTGCATCCTTTTTTACAGTGAATGTGCATCTTGTTTATTTTGTCTTGTTTCCTCTCCTCCTTGCATCTTAATTGTGCCAACATTGCAAATATGGTTGAAAAGGACGCAAAAAGGTCACAAAAAAGGTCGTGTGTCCCATTTTGTCTAGTTTGCCTCTCAATGTGTCCCTTGTGAGTCTAATTTTCCCCCCTATGTTCATTATAAATTCGAACCTATGCCCTATTATCCTACTACTAAATTTGGTAATTGGTAGGGTAATTATGGCATCTATGTATACTACCATCAATCACAAACATTTTATTTGTACAAAAACAATGTTGGTTGGAGTTATTTGTGGAGCCTTTTGACTTTGAGAAAGCCTAATAAATGGCTTGAGTTTCCAAATAGTGGTCATACAAATCTAGGGCTCTAAGAAAAAATCAAAACTAATTGATTGAGAGTTACAAGAAATGGCAATGCACTCGACATAGTGTGTACAAGAATTTACTAGAATTCACAATGCAATTATTCTATTCTAATAAGAATAAAATAATAATTGTAAATAACGAATTGTGTGATTGGGATAGTTTAAAATGTTTTGATAGTTTATAATAATGGAATGGCTTAACCCATCAATAAATATCAATGGAATGGCTTAACCCATGTCCCTACCTTATTTGTTGACAAGTTAAAGTGGTGTTGCATCATATGCTTCCATCAATAAATATCATACACCACTACAATACAAGTTGGGCACCCTTTTTGCATCTGTATCCTTGTGGTTTTTTTATTTTGTTATATTTTTTAATACGCAAAAAGGAATGTTACATGGAACAATCTTTTTTGTGTCCTTTTTGTATGTTGCTTTGCATCCTTTTTTACATTAATTGTGCATCTTGTTTATTTTGTCTTGTTTTTTTTTCCTCCTTGCATCTCAATTGTGCCAACATCACAAAGAGGATGCAAAGATGGCTCAAAAGGATGCAAAAAGGTCACAAAAAAAGGTTGTGACCTATTTCCAAGGTTGTATGTTCCATTTTGTCTAGTCCACTTCCCATTGTGTCCCTTTTGAGTATAATTTGTCCCCCTATGCTTGTTATAGATTTAAGGCGTTGATAAATTCAAACAAACATCCCAAGTTTAATCAAAGTAAAAAACAATGTTGGTTGGAGTTATTTGTGGAGCCTTTTGACTTTGAGAAAGCCTAATAAATGGCTTGGATTTCCAAACAATGGTCATACAAATCTAGGGCTCTAATAAAAAATTAAAACTAATTGATTGAGAGTTAAAGAAATGGTAATGCACTCAACATAGTGTGTACAAGAATTTACTAGAATTCACAATGCAACTACTCTATTCTAAAAACAATTGAAATTTTTTTGTGAAGAACCACTTGTGTGATTGGGATAGTTTAAAATGTTTTGACATAACTAATAATAATAAATTTGATTAAATTGTCGAAGATATCTTTAAATTTTATTTCATGATGGATTAAATAAATCATTTTTAATGTCAACGGCTTCATCCATATTCTACCTTATTTGTTGACAAGTTAAAGTGGTGTTGCACCCTATGCTTCCATCAATGAATACGATGCACCACTACAATACAAGTTGGGGCACCCTTTTTGCATCTATGTCTCTTCTAGGTTTTTGTTTTGTTTTGTTTCGTTCTATTTTTGAATATGCAAAAAGGGATGCTACATGGAACATTCTTTTTTGTGTCCTTTTTTGTACGTTCTCTTGCATCCCTTTTTACATTGATTGTGCATCTCATTTATTTTGTCTTGTTTTCTGTCCTCCTTGCATCTCAATTGTGCCAACATTGCAAAGAGGATGCAAATATGGATCAAAAGTATGCAAAAAGTGATAAAAATATGGAGCAAGAATGATAAACCAAGAAAATCAAGAAGACGGAAACATGGTGGAAAAGGCACCAAGTCAAATCAATTCATATGTACATCAATGGTACATTTATAATACATCTCAAAATAACAACCTCACAACTGTATCATAACTAAATTATTGTTAAGGTCTATTGAGGACTTATGATTATTTCTAGCAAACCCCCCTTTAATATTATGTGAGTACAAATGTATCAGCTCAACAACAAAGACTAGTGCAAAAGATGATTATTTCTAACAAAACCCCCTTTAATCGTAAGTTTGTACAAATGTATCATCTCAGAAAAAAAGACTAGTGCAAAAGTTGATAAGTCTTCAACCTGTAACTCATGATCTAAAATCTCATGAGTGTCAATGAAGATCAGCCTACAAAACTGCTAAAAACTGAATGTTGAAACCAAGTCTAGAAAAATCATTGTGTAACAAATGAGATAGACAACATTTAGGTGTTCAATGAAGTGAACCCAAAACCAATGAGAGAAAATCTCGATGAGAAGTGAATTAGCTACATGTCCAACACATCCCAAGTCCTAAAAATGCTTGACAATCTTGAATGCACCAAGCACAAATGCAGAATAAGCAGTTGACCTCTGGTAGATTTGAAGATCGTCCCTGTAAAGTCCAAAGGATATCAAGAGAACAAAAAAGTTCACAAACTTCTCTAAGAAATCGACACACTAAAATTTTTTTGTCAAGAATCCAACTGATAGAAAAAGTATCAAAAGGAATCCAAACCCTATATCCATAAAATCTTGTGTCCATAAAAATCTTATGGGTAGTAAACTAGGTGAATCATTGGTCCTATCGCAAATCTGAATTGTCAATCAAAAATTTGAACTATCATCAAGGTGTTGAACTATCCAACAACCATCAAAGTCATAAGGTGATTGAAATCCATCAAATGCCAAAATGTGTCAAGTCATCCATCCATTTGATATCCATCAAAAAACTATATCCGTCAAAACTGCCAAGTGGTGAAATGTCTCGATGAAACTCTTGTAAAGGTAAAACTGACCAAATCAAATCTAAATCATTGAATCCATCATCAAGTATAAAATATAATCATCCTGAACAAATGAATCTAGAATCTGGAATCCATCGTCCATTTGCAAAATCAATCCAAGAAATGATCGATGTCAAAACCATCAATTTTGTATCCTTTATCTTGAATCAACCATCATCATCCTCAAAAACATCATTCATCGTGCTAAAAAATATCACCTTGAATGAACTGCAAACCATCAAAGTAGACTTTGAACCTTGAAGTCTGACATATCCTCACTGTGTTCCCCCCTGTCAACTAAAAGGTGAGAAGTCTCGATCATAATATATACCCCTCTTGAAAGTAAAAAAGAGTAATCAAAATGTCTTTGAGCAGAGTTGAAAGACTCGATCTTCAACTGAAAAGAAAAAACTCAAGTGGACCCCGATCTTTCCCTCAAATCATCAAATCCAAAGCACTCTGCACCATCCACTGTAGAAATTTCTCCTTGTAAACATGGTTGTACCTATGTATGAACCCATAGATAAGACCTCTCCAATAGCCTACCTTATAAACTCCAATATCAATTTCCTAACCATTCAAAATGAATATGTTTGTGTTGAATGTTCTTGCTCTTCTAATACCTTTCTGAGAGGTGATTGGTCTTCCCTACTAGAGCCTATGCTTCCAGAGTCTTCCATATGTCTCATGCTCTTGTTCAAAGGATTTCTATCAACCTATGTCGGCCATTCCTCAGAACTCTTGACTTTGCATGTCATCCATACCCTCAGTGTGTCTCAGAATCACATGAAGTTGTAGTCCTATTATGCACCCTAGTCCTACTTTCCTCATTGGTAGGTAACCTTGAACCTAGTGTTAGCACCCTGTAATTTGCCCAAGGATGTGGAGGCAGTCACAGAGGCAACATCAAAACCGCTTCGAGTCAGGGATCTATCCCTCCAAGAATCAGAGAGGGATCTCTTTGTCAAATTTAGATTTGTTTGAAATAGGATATTAGGCTAGCTATGCAGAATAAGATATGTTCTTGGAGTTTTTTGGTTGAGACAGCAAAAGAAGACCATTGGGCTATGGGGTCTGTGACAAGTTTGAAATTAAACACAGGTCTATAAGGTATTTCCACAGGGCAAGGTAATGCAAACATTGGATCATTTAGAAATAAAATGATGTAGAGAAGGAACAGACGAGATAATCAACTACAACAAAAAAGCATTCAAGAATTTCTTCATTCTAGTATCAAAGGGAAAACATTTAGATTTTTAAAAGCTCGACATAGAGTATAGTGGATAAATTATGTGCTAAATCTCCCTTTAAAAATCAGAAAGGGAGTAACATAATGATAACTGAGAAGGATCACATTCAACGAAGAGAGAAAACTTCACCAACGTTAACACGCAGGAATCCTGTGCAAAATTCCATTTATTTATGGTAGATCTGAAAAAATATTACAGAGAATAGCCTTCTAGGTGCAAGAATCAACAACCTTTTACATTAAAATCATATGAATAAATAGGAGAGATCCCCCAACAATTTTTGGAAGTTGGATTTAACCACCTCGGCCAAAAATAGCAAGAAATCCCCAAAAATATGGAACTGTCCGCCATGAAAGACGGGCCGAATTTCTGCAAAAAAGGGGTCCGAACAAACATCTGTTTCTCTTTAATGCTGACACTTGGGAAAAAACTGAAGGATTTTATTGATTATGAGAATGTTGCGGACAAAAACCTCCTTTTGTTTTGTCAAATTCGCCTCCAGCTCACCGTAATAGCTCCTGCAAAATCAGGACTGTAACAGAAAAATCAGAATTCTGGAAAAATAGGGCTTGAATATGGCTTCGATTCTCCCTGCTCATGGAACATGTGCAACAACTGAGAGACTTTTTTGTTCTTCATCCCGTTACGGAGAAAACCCTCTCTCGGTTTTTAAAAATTCGCTTTGGTTTGCCCAGAATCGCCTTCAGAAATTGGTTGGTCAAAAATGTTGCGAAAGCGGTTTTTTCTAGCAAAAGTGGTAATTTCGGACCCCCCTGAGGTAGTAAACGGTTTGGGGGGGTCCGCTGGCATGTGGAGGTGACAAGTGTCCAAAGGTGGTTTTGGGAAACAATTTATCGGACCCCATGAGCTGATGGGACTTGAGGGGGNATGCACGGGAGGTGGGTAGGAAAACTTAGGATAGGTGTTTATTTTGGTTTTTAATTTATTGTTTTGTTTGTTATGTTACGTGTTTTTGTTTTGTATTTTTATATGTTTTCTTTTTATTTAATTTGTTTTTTATTGTTTTGTGTTTTGTTTTAATTTTTATATATTTTATTTATTCTTTGTTTTATACACTTTGGTTTTTATTTGTATTTTATTATGTTTTGATGTTTTCATTTATTTTTTAATTAATGTTTGGATTAATAAAACACTAACCTATGTACTAACTAAATAATTAATTAATTAATTAATTAATTAATTAATGGATTATTTAACTAGTCTAGCCTATTTAATTAAACTAATTATACTAAATCTTATTACTAACATTATTAACCTATTGATTTTATCCTAAGTTGGTTTATTCGTGGATGGGTGGCGGGATAATGGAGGATGATGTCATGAGGAAGGGGCGGTATGGTATTTCCAGCATGGTGGTAAGCAGTAAGTGGTCTGGAGCGGAGGAGGTCTGATGCGATGGATTGATGACACATTGGGACAAGGCCCGCCAAGAAAAACCGCCTCATTCCGGACCCACCCCCCCATCGTTAAAGGCAGAACGGTCGAGGGGGTCCGGAATCGCTTGTAGACCGTCCATCTGCGCGCTGTCAGGATGACCGTAGATCTGTGTGCACTTGTTAATTACCATTTCGGACCCCCCCCCATCGTTAAAAGCAGAACGATCGAGGGGGTCTGGAATCCACTGTCAGTCATTGATCTACGCGCTGCTAGATCGACCGTCGATCTAAGCACGTTCTTTATCCTCCGGGCATGAATGCAAAAAAAACTTAGTTTTAGTGCTTTTTGTGGGTTTTGTGCGTTGCTTCCCTTGCTTTTGTCTCCATGGGGTTAGGAAATACCACTCAATGTCAAAAATCATGAATCTTCTTTTATTTTCCTTCCCTTGAAAATGATTTGCAGAAATGAAATATTATTTACAAGCCAAAATACATCTAGAGTGAAAATTTTCCAGTCACCAAATGATCCTATGAATTATAGGGTTATAACAGTGGCTCCACCTGGGGATGGAAGCTCTTTTGGGAGGTGTCAAGAACCATTAAACTCTGAATATGCAGACCGGTGCTTTATTCATTGGGTTGATCCCAAAATTATTCTGCAACCAGTACATGTTTTGATCTTTCAACTGAAACCAAACCAAAATGAACACTGCTGAAAAAGAGATGCTCGGACTTTTGAGATTATTCACATTCTCCTACCTACCCTATTCTACTGAAAATCATGCTAAATCGAATAATACAAAAATGCCAATGAAGTCAATCAAGTAGTTGCTCTACTAGCTCTACTCTTTCAATGTTTTCAATCAATATCAAAAATAGAACTTGCATAGGCATCATGAAATGCTTTCCATCATGATCTTCATCACAAGGGGCTTGATAATCACGACACATAATAGAAAAACTAGAAATGCATTGTGGCTATGTGATGAACAATTTCTCCATATAAATAGCCACTGGATCAAGATAAACTTGACCTATTACTGTATATTCAAATGTAACCAACTCAACTTCATGATTTGATGTTGTAGTTGTGTTATTTGCATCCTCATGCACTTCCTGACATGGCTGCAACTTTTTTTATGGTTTCTGAAATTATGCTTCTACTGAACACGCCCCTGTAGTTGACTGTCTGATCATATCCATATCATAACAATTTTTGAAATCGTTGGGGGTAAATGAAAACTGACTTTGAAAACACAATCTATCCAACATATTAGCTATAGGGTCATAAAATATTTTAGATGATTGTGGAATTTGTTCTGCTGGCATTTCCTGGCTTAACCTGTGATCCTCAAACAGAATCTGACCAAGATTCCCTCTCAAAGTATGAAAAGAACTGAAACATAAGGGCAAGGAATCAAGATGGATCAGCTCATTACCTGCCCCGGGCTTTGTGTTTTCATTCGAGTTTTGGCATGCACAAAGACTCAAGGTCTGCACTTATGAATCTGCAATAGCTTCTATATCATCCATGTTCTCCTTACTTGGTGCATTAGAGCATTCCTCATCCTTTCTATTTACAACCTGCTTGAAATGTTCCCTTAGGAGTGAAGCAAAACACAGGGGCAGGCAGTTTGCATTTTCTTGAAAAAAAAATTCACTTTCCTCCTTGCAATCTCGATTGGCATGCAAAGTTTGATTGTCATTTTGGCTTTGTGGTAATTGGACTTCTTCTTCCCATGAAGATAGTTTTGGTTTCTTTGAGCAGTCATCATCAAACTCAACCACATAATCATCTAAAATTCCTGCTATGGGATCTTGAAAGGATTTACAAGATTGCTTCATTGATTCACATGATGGGTTTTGGCTTTCTATGTGTTTATCCTTCAACATATACTCAAGATTATTTTTCAAAAACTGAAATGAATCAAAGCACAGTGGTACAAAGTTATTTTGGATTAACTCATGATTTGTCTCAGGCTTTAAACTTCCATCTGGAATTTGAAAATCAAAGTAGGTAAGGGGCTGCAATTCTGGGTATAGAACAACCTCCACATTAGCAATGGCATCTTCACCTAGTTGATCTGAACATTCTCCCTCCCTACTATTGACAACTTGCTTACAATATTCTCTCAAAATTTGAAAAGAAGAGAAACATAAGGGCAAAGATTTTTCCCTTGCTCTGAAGTTTTCTGCATTTTCATCATCGTTGTCATGGTTGTTGTGCAAAGGTTGTTTGTCATGCCTGAGATGCAACTGATCTTCTTCCTGCCAATGACATGTTGTTGATTGATTTGAACAATCCACATCTATTCCAGCCTTATGATCATCATCATACTGATCATACTTGGGTAAATCATCCATGGATGAAATGCCATTGAACATGAATATCATGTCAGGAGAATTTTCCACCACCCTCTCATTTTGAACTTCATCTTCGACTGTATGGTGAATGGAATACATGAAATAATCCTTTGGTGGTTCAAAATACCAAGGTTGGGCTGCAAAGTGTTTGGGGACAGTGATCTTTGTCCATTCTGGCGCTAATGGATCATGAGGTCTTTGAATAGCAAGCTCATCTTTCTTGCTAATCTTCTGCATCATCTCTCTTACAGTGTTTGCCAAGATGTCCAGTTTAGCTTCTGAAAATATCAGTTGTTCCTTTTCTTTGTTCTTTACCTTTGACCTTTTGATCAGCAAGTTGGCCTCCACATCAACTACAATGTTCTGCATTTCTTCGAGAGTTGCAGTGTTCCTTTCTCTTAATTGGAATGCCATCTCAGGATCAAAGACATCTGGAAAATGCAAGTGGGTTGATCCTGGGGGTGGCCTTATATCAATAGGCATTGCATGATATACCTTATTGAACCTTGCTGAAAACTATTGTACTATTTCCCCTGGATGTCTTTTCAAATGGTCATACTCTTCTAGGATGAGAAAGACATTTCTCATGATCACCCATCTATCTAAGAAAACTTGCATGAACTGATGAAAATTTCTGATGCTTCCGGCTGGAAGATTCTTAAACCAATTCTTGACTTTACCTAGCAATGATAAGGCAAAAATTCTGATGCAGACATCATCATATTCTATCTCAAATAGATCAAGAAAATCCTCAAGGTTTTGAATATGCTTTTCAACAATGATCTTCCCATTTTCTCCATCAAACCTAGGCAGATTATTGATGTAATTGACAGGGAGGTCATGGAGAATAGGAGGCAAATCTAGAGGTTTGTATCGTTATGGGACTTTTGCATGCACAGGAGGTGAAGAAAGAGGCTTACAACCATCCGGAGGTTTAGAAAGAATAGGAGATAAAGCAGGCGGCTTATATCTCACTAAGATTTCAACAGGTGCATCTGGGATGTGCACAGGTGTATGAGTATGTACATGAT
Organism: Picea engelmannii; assembly: GCA_009831015.1. NCBI lineage: Eukaryota > Viridiplantae > Streptophyta > Pinopsida > Pinales > Pinaceae > Picea > Picea engelmannii. The sequence goes on along the minus strand of ML816677.1, from coordinate 38,268 downwards.
CTACAACTTGGGGCTTAATCTCTTGAGGCTCATCAATTTGTAGATGATCAATATAAACTCCAGCAATATACTCTTGATTCGGTTTTGAAAAAGATAGGACATAATTACAGAGAAAACCAAAAATGTCTTAAATACAATTTGATTTTGAGTACCTGGTCTTTCTAGGCTGCTTGGTCATGCTTCAGGCTCTTCCTCCAGTGGAGTCTTTGAGTTAGCACTGTCTGGAGATGATTGGAGTCGCCAGGTGAATGATCTCATCCTTCTTGTGTCTGGTCATTGTCCACCATCAGTGATCAGATCTGGAACTTTGAAGTGTACTACTGGAGAAATTTCCCCAGTATGGTCGCCATTATGTTAGCACCCTGTAATTTTCCCAAGGTTGTGGATGCAGTCACAGAGGCAACATCAAAACCGCTTCGAGTCAGGGATCTATCCCTCCAAGACTCAGAGAGGGATCTCTCTGTCAAATTTAGATTTGTTTGAAATAGGATTTTAGGTTAGTTATGCAGAATAGGATATGTTCTTGGAGTTTTCTAGTTGAGATAGCAAAAGAAGACCATTGGGCTATGGGGTCTATAACAAGTTTGAAATTAAACACAGGTCTATAAGGTATTTCCATGGGACAAGGTAATGCAGACGTTGGATCCTTTAGAAATAAAATGATGTAGAGAAGGAACAGACGAGATAATCAACTACAACAAAAAAATCATTCAAGAATTTCTTCATTGTAGTATCAGAGGGAAAACATTTAGATTTTTAAAAGCTCGACACAGAGTATACTGGATAAATTATGTGCTAAATCTCCCTTTAAAAATCAGAAAGGGGGTAACATAATGATAACTGAGAAGGATTACATTCAACGAAGAGAGAAAACTTCATCAACGTTAACGTGCAGGAATCATGTGCAAAAGTCCATTCATTTCTGGTAGATCTGAAAAAATATTACAGAGAATAGTCGAATTTCTGCAAAAAAGGGGTCCAAACAGACATATGTTTCTCTTTAATGCTGACACCTGGGAAAAAACTGAAGGAATTTATTGTATATGAGCATGTTGTGGACAAAAACCTCTTTTTTTTTCGCTAAATTTGCCTCCAGCTCACCGTAACAGCTCCTGTAAAATCGGGACTGTAACAGAAAAATCAGAATTCTGGCAAAATAGGGCTCGAAGATGGCTTCAATTCTTCCTGTTCATGGAACCTGTGCAAAAACTGAGAGAGGTTTTTGTTCTTCATCCCATTACGGAGAAAAATTTCTCTCGATTTTTCAAAATTCTCTTTGGTTTGCACAGAATCGCCTTCAAAAATCGGTTGGTCAAAAATGTTGTGAAAGCCGTTTTTTCTAGCAAAAGTGGTAATTTCGGGCCCCCCTGAGGTGGTAAACGGTTTTTTTTTTTGGGGGGGGGGGG
>ML816677.1:0-30848 GCA_009831015.1 Picea engelmannii | reverse complement strand
AATGAATGCCATGAAGGAGAGCAAGAAAATTTATTTATTGGAGAGAAAACTAATATATTCGATTTGTGGAACTGAAGCTCTCATAACACTGTCAAAGCAATGGGATACTAGCTCTCTTGCACCCAAAAATCAACTTTATTTACAGGAACTTCTGGCTTTTAAAATGCAGAATACATGGAAAAATCATTACCCCAGCGACCATTCCAGCCATGATATCCACCCCATCTCGTTCATCTAATCTTTGACGAATAAATTAGACAAAATTTAATGGACATCAATAAAATACGACTTATTAAATAGTGGCGACAACGATCTTTGCAGGAAGCTATCTGAATAGTGGCGACAACGATCTCTCTTATTGTTGGTGGTTATATTCTTTGCAGATCTATACAAGCACCCTCACAACGATTTATCTCTTGTTGGCAGCTATATTCATCCTCAACATCACAGGACCTGATTTTATTCTTGCATTAAAAAAAAAAGTATAGAGACTTCAACTCAACCGTTGTTCTTAACCAAACATCCAGTGTGAGCACATGTCCTTCTTGTTGGATAGAGAACTTCTGACCATCTTTAAAAGCTTCATCCACCCACCACTAACCAAGTTTGAGAAACCTGCAACATAAATAATAATATWTGAAACATTTGTTGTGTAAACATCAATCGTGCTTTAATAATGCAGTCCCAGTCTTCCAAGAATAGTTAATAAATTGCTTCACCATCTAATCTATACCATCACGAAGCACTTAAGATCATATGTGCTCTAATACAACAATGATAAAAATAAGGTGCAAGAATGATAAACCAAGAAAATCAAGAAAAGGAAACATGGCGGAAAAGGAACAAGAATAACGACATCACAGCCATATCATAACTAAATGATTGTTAACGTCTATTTAGGACTTATGATTATTTCTAACAAAAAGGTCACAAAAACGGTTGTGTCCCATTTTGACTAGTTTTCCTCTTTCATTCATTGTGAGTCTAATTTCTCCCCTTATGCTCATTATAGATTCGAACCTTGTTGATGTGTTTTCATGCATCAAATAGAGACCATTTTTTTTCGAACTTGAAAAGTTCTAAAGAATCTTCAACTCTTGACAGCTTCGACCCAACAAGTTTTCAATCAGCTTCGACCCAACAAGTATTTCCAATCAGCTTCAGTTTTCCAGTTCTTCATAGTGAAAGGCTAACAAAGATAGTTTATTTTTGAAACAAGGAGAAGGAAAGTAAATGATACTAAAAAGAAGAAAAATACTTATGTCAAGATTCTCACTAAATATCCCTATATATCATCTATGTTCAACACTTTATGGAATCTAAAACAAAGTTCATATGCCCAAGATATGTCATTTTTCTCCCACATACTGATGCCCCATACTTCCATTTTTCCATTTTCCCCATCATCCACACTTTATACTTAGCCATGTTTCCTTCTTTCCACTCTACTCTACTCTACTCTCATTTCTCACTATTATCCATACTTAACCATTTCCACATTTAACTATTTCCATACTTATCCCATTTTTATTTTCATTAACCACTTAGTTAATTTTCATAATACCCACCACTTAGTCATTTTCATGATTCATTTCCACAGTTCATTTTCATAATTCATTTCATCTTCCATGTCCACTTATTCATTTTCATTATTATTTTCATAATTTATTTTCCACTTTCCATTTACCATTTACCATTTTATATTTTCCATTTCCTTTTTTCTATTTTCCATTTATCATATTCCATTTTCTATATCCATTTTCCTATTTCTATTTCTTTTTTCCATATTTCATATTTAGTTTTCATTTCCTTATTTTCAAGTAACTATATGAATCACCTAACCCTACTACTTACCTCCCCAACACTTAGTCATTTTTCATGACTTACCACGTTTTATTTTTCTTACACTTATTATTTTTTATGCCTTGCGGGAGTAATGATGCGAAAATCCAACATATCCTAGACATGAGTAATGATGTGGGAGACCAACATATCCCAAACCCGCATTTTCCCATGTCCGCAAACCTGCAATCGCACGACCCTCAATTGTTACATCTATCTTCCATGTTACCCAAAATACACCCTTCACGACTTAGTCATTTTACTAGGTTTTACATTCTATTTTTATTGAGTCCTATACTTAGTTTATTTTTGAATTTTGAATGTGAATGTGGGAGACCATACCCTCATTTCCACCTTCCACTCCCGCATGATTTATCACTTATCACCCTTATGACTTATCACCCTCGTGAGTAATGATGCGGGATTCCAACACATCCCAAACCCGAGTAATGATGCGGGAGTCCAACATATCCCCATACCCTCATTTATACCTTCCACTCCTGCATGACTTCTAACTCGCATGACTTATCACTTATCACCCTTATGACTTATCACCCTTATGACTTATCACCTGCATGAGTAACGATGCGTGAGTCCAACATATCCCATACCCACATTCCCCCATGTCTGCTCATTTTATTGGGTTTTACACTCTATTTTTACTAAGTCCTATACTTAGTTTCTTTTCAAATTTTAAATGCGGATGTGGGAGACAATACCCTCATTTCCACTTCCACTCTTGTGTCAGGAAATGCAAGGCACTTCCACACTAATCCTAGCAGAAGAGAAGAATAATTTAATCAAGAATGTAAATGAAACAAACAATCACACAGTACACTGAGATTTTACCCTGGAACCCTTAACCAGGAGAAACCAGCATTCCTTTGAGCGTTATGCTCTATTGTTGTCTTATTCAATAAGAATAAAAGGTTACATTCCTAACCTTGGTCCACACCTAAGACACAATCGACATCATACCCTCTTTCCTACACAAGAACAACCCTGTAGCCAAATCGGCTTACATATGCATGGCCAACAACCTATACCTACGCATGCATTAACCTACATAAGTGTATTATAGAATTACACGATGAGCCTTTATGGCCTTACAACATGCCTCTTTATAGGCTTTACAACAGGAAAAACCCTAAATAATGGCGCCAAAAACAGTTACAGAACCATGCATATCATTGGCTACAAATCCCGCAAATCTCGGGATTCTGTTACTGTTGACTTCCAAGTCGGGTTACTAATCAACCTTCATTCAGTCTCTAGTTGGTCATCTTACGCCCGCACTTCGATATTTTGTCGATTGACTTTGCCATTGATATCTTCGACTTCGACTTTGCTCGATCGACTCCCTCGACCTTCAACTTGTTGTCAATCCACCTCAACCTTCGACCGTCAGTCGATCTACCTCGACTCAACTTTCACTGCAAATAATATAACAACCCAAAATTATCCCACTTGTTTTCTTCTTTGTTGAAACAAGAGATTCCTGAACTTTCATTCATAGAACCAAAGCAACAATTCTCATTTCCTCTCTGCACCAAGAGAACTTCATAGCACTCACAGACTTGGTCAATGAGTCTGTTATGTTTTCCAATGTGTCGACTTTCTCCAGTAGCACCTTGTTACTTTCCACCATATCTCTCACGAAATGGTATTGTACATCGGTGTGCTTAGTCTTTGAATGATAAGCATGGTTCTTTGCCATAAATATTGTGCTTTAACTGTTGCAACTTACCTTCATAGCTTTCTCCTCAAACCTGTTTCCTGAACACAACCTTTGAAGCCATATCACTTCCTTGCTTCCATGAGTGGCCGCCATGTATTCAGATTTTGTTATTGAAAAGGCTATGATCGTCTATCGCTTACTTATCAAGCTTATTGCTCCACTAAATATCTTCAAGACATATCCATTGGTCGACCTCTGTCAATCTAGATCTCCATCCCAGTCGGCATCGACAATGCCATGTACATTTGCGTTGACGATGTCAGCTCCAGGTTTTCCTTGATAAAATATAGCATAGTCCTGTGTGCCACACAAATACCTGAATACTCTCTTGACAGTTGTCCAGTGCTCCTTTCCAGGTGTCGATATGTACCTGCGTAAACTTCCCACTGCATGGGCAATGTATGGTCGAGTGCAGATCATCACATACATTAGACTACCAACAACACTTGCATAGGGAACATGTGTCATGTCCTCTATTTCTTCTTGTGTCTTTGGACACAGTTCAGCAGAAATCCTTGCTCCCACAAAAATTGGCACCTTCACTGATTTGTAATCCTGCATATTGAATCGTTTCATAATTGTTTCAATATACCGTCTGATTCAACCAGAGCTTTCTAGTGGCTCGATCTCTCTTAATCTCCATTCCCAGAATGAAGTTAGTTGCATCGAGATCCTTCATGTCGAACTTGGAGGATAGTTTCTTCTTCACCTCCTTTATTGAGTCCATACTATTTCCAATCAGCAACATGTCATCGACATACAAAGCTACATATATGAAATGCCCACCTTCTTTCTTGGAATATATGTAGTGATCAACTTTGCTTCTCACAAATCCCAAACTAAGGATGCATGTGTCAAAATCCGGGTACCACATCCTTGGCAATTGCTTTAGACCATAAAGGGATCTTTTGATTTTGCACACCAACTCTTGCTTGCCCTTTACTACAAATCCTTCAGGTTTTTTCATGTAGATTTCTTCTTCCAGGTCCCCATGTAGGAACGTTGTCTTCACATCCATCTATTCTATCTCTAGATTGAATGTTGCAGCCAGAGACATTAGTAGTCTAATAGAAGTTAATTTTGTAACAGGGGAAAAAGTATCACCAAAGTCAACTCCCTCAACTTGGGAATAATCTTTCGCTACCAGTCGAGCTTTGAACTTCTCAACTTGGCCTGTGACACTCATCTTCTTCTTTAATACCAACGGGATTCCTTCCACTAGGTAACTTGACTAAATCACATGTCTCATTCATGCACAAGCATTCAATCTCTTCAACCATGGTGTCCTTCAATACTTTACCCTATGTCGAGTTGACTACCTCACTGACCGACTTGGGCTCATCGTCAATGGTAGTTAAAATGAATGTGGAACATAAGTTGGGCGAACTATACCTCTCCACTGTTTTTCTTATTCTTTTTAAACTCCTTACCGTCGGAGTCAGTTGCTCCACCTCTTCCTCAGATTCAATCGACTCATCTTAATCGTCTTCTTCGTTCCTCAGTTCAAATCGCATCGTATCAAGATTATTCTCGGTCTGAACAACTTCCTCAAGCTCGAATTTACCTCTGACTTCTCTAAAGACCAAATCTCAACTATACATTATTCTCCTTGATGTAGGATCCTAGAGATTATATCCTTTCATCCCTTCTTTATATCCGTTGAAAATACATTTGACTTCATTCTTGTCTAGCTTGCTCCTCTTTTCATTGGGAACATGCACAAATGCATCATAGCCAAATACTTTGAGATGTGCCACCAAAGGATTATTACCAGACTATACCTCATTTGGAGTCGTGTCGAATAACACCGATGAAGGAGACATATTTACCAGATATCTTGCAGACTCAATTGCCTCCGCCCAAAATTATTGTGCGAGCACAGCGCCACTGAGCATGCTCCTTTACTTATCCATCAATGTTCTGTTCATTCTCTCAAAAACTCCATTTTGTTGTGGGGTACATGGTGTGGTATTTTGGCGTTCTATGCCACAGTGCTTACATAACTGATCAAATTATTTTCCATATAATTCACCACCATTGTCATTCCTCGGCACTTTAATCCTCTTCTCTATCTGGTTTTCCAGAAGAGCTTTAAATTCCTTAAATCTCTTTAAAACCTATGATTTCTTCCTCATGAAATATATCCATGTCTTCCTAGAAAAATAATCAATGAAGGAGACATAATACAGGGATCCACAAGGTGAAGGCACTGTTACTGGGCCAAACACATCAGTATGAACCAATTCTAGAATCTCATTTTCCCTTGTCGCTCCAGATGGGAACCACATCTGACTTTGTTTTCCATATATGAAATGTTCACAAAACTCGACTTCTAAACTACATTCAGGAAAACCTTTGACCATACCTTTTATTTTTATAGCTCGAAGTCTTTTTTCTCCAATGTGTCCCATCCTCTCGTGCCATAACCTAGTCGGGTCGATCTCATAATGTTTTGTCGAGTCGATTTGAACCGGCTTGGCTCGAGTCGATTCGAGTTGAGTCGACATCGACTCGGGTCGAATCGCAGTCGAGTCGATTTCAGGAGAAACGATGTTGTTGCAGCCAATCGAGTCGACATTCCCTGAAAATTTGTATAGGGTACCAATCCAAACTCCTCTCATTATGACCATCGCACCTCTAACCATCTTGCACGAATCCTTCTAAAATAGAGTATGCACACCTGTATCACTCATCTTGTTGACAGATATTGAATTTCTTTCCAAACCTGGAATGTGTAGCACACATGGAAGGGTTATTTTCCTCCCATCCTACAGTGTTAGTCGGACTATTCCCCGTTCGACAATTCTGGTTGTCGATTCGTCCCCCAAGAACACATCACCCCCATCATATCATTCATATTCATAGAACCATTATTTATGTGGTGTCATATGATAGGATTCTCCTGATTCGATCAACCAAACATCTCTATCCGACTATGTACTAATCAACACCAGATACACATCACCTCCCTTGTGCAAGGTCGTATTTCTCTCAATCGACTTCTTCTCGTCGGATCCAACACTGAATTTTGTTGCCTTGACGTACATTTATTTTTATAATGCCTAGCTTTACCGCATTTCCAGCATCTTCGTGTCAATTGAACCAGGGATTTAGATCTACCCTTCGACTTGAACTTTCTATCATATAATATTCCTTTATCTATGTCTATCGGTCGACCTCTCACTACCAGAGCATCTTTGGTCGATCCTTCCATGTTATTCCTTCTCATTTCTTCAGACATCAGAGAAGCAACCACATCCTCTAGTGCTAGTGTGGTTGTATTACTCCTAATAAACATGACTAAGTTATCCCAGGAGTCTGGCAAAGAAAATAATTGGTTGATACATTTCTCCTCATCAATTATCTTAATATCCACATACGATCATTGGCTTAACACGGTGTTAAGCGCATTTAAATGATCAGCCACCAAACTGCCATCACTCATCCTCAAAAGATACAGTTTATTTCTGAGAAATAGCTTATTTACCAAAAATTTCAACTGGTATAAGCTTCCCAGCTTGTCCCATAGTTTTGTGTCTGAATCTTAACCCGAGACATTCAGCAGCACCGAGTTTTCAAGACAAAGTTGAATCATACTTCTTGCTCTTCTTTCGAGTTTCTCCCATTCTTTCGTCGACATTCTTGTCGGTTGGGTACCTGGACAGATCGTTGTCCATTGTTCTCGATCCATAAGAAGATCTTCCATTTTAAGCTTCCAAAGCTCAAATTTTTTTCCATTGAATTTTTCTATCTCTATTCTGGAACTACTCACCATTCTTTACCACGATCTTTAACACAATTTATGACTTACTTCTCTTATTGTACCTAGGGTTTAGTTCTCAGATTCAAGATTTTCAAATCAAGATCTAATGTACTCACCAAATCATAACACCGCTCTGATAAATCACTTAACAAGGAAAACCTAATCTCTGATACAACATGTCAGGAAATGCAGGGCACTTCTACACTAATCCTAGCAGAAGAGAAGAAGAATTTAATCAAGAACGTAAATGAAACAAGCAATCACATAGTACACCGAGATTTTACCCTGGAACCCTTGGAGAAACCAACATTCCTTTGAATGTTATGCTCTCTTGTTGTCTTATTCAATAAGAATAAAAGGTTACATGTCTAATCTTGTTCCACACCTAAGACACAATCGACATCATACCCTCTTGCATGCGCAAGAACAACCCTGTAGCCAAATGGGCTTACATATGCATGACCAACAACCTATACCTACACATGCATTAACCTGCATAAGTGTATTACAAAATTACATGATTAGCCTTTATGGCCTTACAACACGTCTCTTTATAGGCTTTACAACAGGAAAAACCCTAAAGATTAGCACCCAAAAATAGTTACATATACGTGCATATCATTGGCTACAAATCCCACGAATCTCAGGATTTTGTTACAGTCGACTTTCAAGTCGGGTTACCAGTCAACTACTATTCGACCTTCATTCGGTCTCTAGTCGGTTGTCTCATGCCCGCACTTCGAAATCTTGTCGGTTGACTTTTCCATAGATATCTTCGACTTCGACTTTGCTCGGACGACTCCCTCGACCTTCTACTTGTTGTCAATCCACCTCGACCTTCGAAAGTCAGTTGATCTACCTTGACTCGACTTTCACTGCAAATAATATAACAACCCAACATCCTGCATGAATTCTAACCCGCATGACTTATCACGTATCACCCTTATGACTTATCACCCACACTTATCTTATTTCTTTACTCACTTTTACACTTAGTTTATTTTCTCATTGTGGATGCGGAAGTAAGTCCCTTTCACATTTTTCATCTCCCCATGCCTTATGTCCACATCCAAAATCCCACCTTCACCATAATGTACTCTCCACTCCCCTTTTTTCACCTCATACTTAGTCATTTTTACCAATTTTTATCCCCTCACCTACCTCTCCTTTACCTCGACATTCCCATAACTCCACAAACCCTCCATTTTAATTTTTTAATATTATTTCCTATCCTAAGTTTCTTCCCCTTTTCGTGGACCTACCATATTGGGACACGTGGAAATGATGTGGACCTATCCCTAGGTGACACATGGAAATTAGGTGGACCTGCCCTCAGGTGACACATGGACACAACATGTCGGGCATTCATAGGTTGATTGGGCAATGACTAGGCGACCAAAATATTACCAAGGAATTATTTTTTCTAAGGCACGGTAGCTACACTAAGGCTTCCATAAGTTCCTTTATTTAACACATGAATGATAAGGGAGGCGTATTCATTATAAACACTAATTATTCAGCCCCCCATAATGCATGTGGGATTAAGAAAGGTGAAATCAAATCAAGGGACAATATTTTCCCACAAACCAAATCGACGGTGGCTTGGTCTCCATCTTCCAGAGCTCATAACTATTGATCTAAAAGTCCGTTTTGGGAAACCATACCTCATTGGAAAGATAATTTAACAAGGAAGACAATGGAACATGTTTCAATGGTTGAATTTGGCCATGATCTTTCCAAAATTTTAAAAACAATCAGCTCTATTTTCATGACTTCCTAGGAAAACTATTTGGAACCTCAACTTCCCGAGGCTATAAGTTGAGATCGAGACCGCCAAATTTCGCTCAAGATGGATTATTGGAAATCCAGAATAATGAATATTGTTTCTAGAATGGTTTCCATGGCTAAGAAGTCACTTATAATTCTCAGAAAATTAAAAGATAGTTGATGATGTTTTCAAGCAGTCAACTTCAAATCAAATTTTCGAAATCAAAGTTTAATAAATAACTTTTATAAAAAGGTGAAGTGGGTCCCACTTGGAGGCACAAATTTCAATGAATTAATCCATTAATGATAGTTTAATCAATCATTGATTTAGAGAATCTACTCTTCGTTCCGAAAAGAAGAAGCACATGGGAAACTTTCAAAAGAACAAAAAACCCTAACTGCTAGGGAAAAGCATTTCAAAGAAGCATTGGGAAAATATTTAAAAGGAAGAGAGCACCATAAAAGAAATGGTGAGATCATTAGAATAGCATTTTCTCAGCCTTCAGTTCGCAACCGACTTTCTCATCTGCAAATAGAGATCTCCATTTTCTTACTTCTTCTTCTGCTACACAATTTCTCTCGAGGTTTGTGCTTGTATGTTTGAAAATGAGCATAAGACCAAGTTTAAGTGTTTTTTCTGTTATTCTTCTAAGCCTCCTCCTAAAATATTAATAGGATTATTTTACATCCATATATATCACTGATAATGTAAACCAGTGTTGTCTAAATGATTCATGGAGGTGTAGTTCTTGCATTTGGCAGGCTTTATTTATGAGCATTAGTCAATCGATTTACTAAAATGCTTTGTAATGTGAAATATCTTTTATGTATTGAACTCCCCAGAGAACTGTTTTGGGGCATAAATTTAATGATTTCTCAAACTTAGAGGTTTCTGAGAATGAGATTTTTTGAGTGTACTCATCACATTCTTATCAGTTTTAAATGCAAAATCATTTAAATTTCTCTGAAGTGATCAACCTCACTTCACTCTTTTTCTTGTGAGAAAATATGGTTGTACCGTTTGCTTGCATGTGTTTTAGAGGGATGTTACAATGAAGTTGAGCACATATTTATTTTGATATTGAATTCTTTCTTTATAATTTTATTGTTAAGAAGCTACTTAGTCCATTTCCAAGCAAATGTCGCACTCAAGGAGAAATCTAGTTATCAATAACATTTTTATATAAAAACTAAAGCGATAAAGGATTTGGGGTTTGTTGCTTAGCATTCTCCCATTCGACAACCCAGTCCAATAACATCAGCTACATCTTTCAAAAAAACAGAGAGGAGTACCACCTCTTTAAAAACGCAGGGGGATTTTATCCTCGTGAGGTTGACTCAAAGACCGTAAAACGGTCTTTAAGATAAACAAACATATGCCCTATTATCCTATTATCCTACTACTAAAATTGGTAATTTGTAGGGTAATTATGGCATCTATGTTTTCTACCATCATTCACAAACATTTTATTTGTATTTAACTTTTAACGTTGAATTCTTGTCCCCGAGGTGTAGGACAGTTGGTGACGAAGTGTGCTGGTAAGGCACTCTGTGATGTTAAGTCACCGGTTCGAAACCTATGGGGACAAAAAATCCAGCCATGTTAAGGGTTGGTGTGGCTCAGATCGGGTGATTTTGACGGCTTAGATGCCCCTGAGTCACGATTTCTTAGCCACAGGTTAGTCCCACATGTCACGGAAAAACTAACAAACAAACAAAAAACGTTGAATTCTTAAATTTAATGTTGATATTTACATTACAATTTATATTTAACTTTCATTAATTTAAATTTTTACCTTTAATTTAGTGAAAAATGGGACCCCATTTTAGGTTGTTTGGTAATGGCCTCATTACCATAGGACCTCACACAAAGAAAGTAGAAATTGAGGTGTTTTCCGAAGATGATCGGAGTAAACAACTTTTCAACATTTCAACATTATGTGAAATAGAACAATGCCACCTAAGCGACATATGTTACGCACTCATGTATATAAAGGGCACACCTAACATAAGAGATGAAACACACCTTACAAAAGTGATGAAATCACATACATAAGTGATATACCTAACATACACAACAAACTCAAACACATAAACGATGCACCTAACTTAAGCAATGCACCAATGCACATAAGCAATGCAATGATGAACATAAGTGATGCTCCAATCACATAAGCACCACACTCATGCACATCACACCTAACGTAAGTGATGTAGTCACATGCATAAGTGGTGCATATAACATAAGTGGTGCACTAACACACACTAGTGATGCACTCATGCACATAAGTGACACAACTAACATGGGCAACCCATTCATGCACATAAATGATAGAGTGTGTGTGTGTGTGTGTGTGAAAAGTAGGGAGAGTGTGTGTGTGCACCTCTTATGTGGGAGTGCATTGCTTGTGTGTGTGAGCATGTCACTTGTGTGCATGCATGTGAGTGATAGACACATAATTGACGCTTAGGTGCATGAGTGTGCATTATGTGAGTGTGCATCTAATGTGAGTGAGTGCATCACTTTGGTGTGAGTGTGTTGCGTATGCATGTGTGAGTGGATTGTTTATGCATGTGTAAGTGCATTGATAATGTTTGTGAGTATGTTGATTATGTATGTGAGAGAGACACACCCATACATAAGGAATGTGATAACACCTAACTTGCATGCCCAGATAAGTCATGCACTCACACCTAACCCACACACCCACATTGCTACACACCAAATAGCCAAAGAAGCATAAAAAAGGACCCAATTTAGTGGTGTTATGCCTAAATCAAGTGGAAGGGTGATGAATAAGAAGCCTCTTTGAGGGAGAGACTGTTAGTCAATTCTATTACCATAATTTTCTTACATTAAATTCATCAATCCGATGTTTGTAGACTTGTGTGATGTCGGCAAAATATATGTAGGAGTAGGAAATTATCTCTAAGCTAAGCAAGCTTAATCAAAAATGTCAAGAATAGGAAAAATCATATGATCTTATGTTGTAGGTCGAGTCCTATGGAAAAATAAGATGATCTTATGTTGTAGGTTGAGTAAGAGCACCAACTGGTTTTGTGATCACTAGAGAAACTCAACCTTCAATGCCAAACTCTGTAGATAAAACACACTTGCAGTAATTGAAAGAGCGTAAAGAAATGAACAGGAAATGAAATGAGAAACTACTGAAATGACATGAGAATGAAACTATTTGGGCAACATATACTAGAGAGAGGGGGCCTTGCTTCTACTGAAATGACATGAAAATGAACTATGAATTGAATGATATCCTCTCATATTTATACATATAGCTTCTCCTTCACAAAAGGAAAAGGAGATACAACAAGATGAGATCAGATCCTAAACAAGTGGATCTACAACCAACAAATATTAGATCCTAAACATGTGGATCTATCCTCCACCAAATCTTAGATTTGATATAAGATAGTTTGAATAAGATAATAACAACATATCCCATGAGATCCATGTGCCCAAATTCATGGGTGTGGGTCTCCACTTGGTCAAACCACTTAGCTGTAGAATTGTAGGCTAGTTAGACCAATTTTGGAAATCTCAACCATACGCCCCTTTTTTTGCACTTTTTGTATATTTTTCTCCCTAGTGACCTAAATAACCCTATTCTGCACAAAACTCGTATTTTAGATTTTTTATATTCCTCTTCAAATGTTCAAAAATGACGTGGAAAGTTTGACAATCAAAACTACCAATCAACATTAGAATTGTCAATCACTACAGAATTGCCAATAACTACATAATTGCACAAGTTAGGAAATAACAATATCTTCCCTAAGTAATCATAAAAACATGGGAAAACAACCATTTTAGTGTAAGTATGCCATGTGAATCTCGTATAAGGTAGAAATGGTCAAATGTGGAAATATGAGTGATAAAAATAATGATGATGAAGGGGTAAAGAGAATGAAAAGGGACTAAATGGCATCGTAAAATGTGTTATTTTTTAGGTCCAACATCTCCCCCACACTCAAATCATTTGATGTCCTCGTGAAATCAAAGATACATAGGAGGTAGTGTCCAGATATATAAGATATTGGACCTAAGTGGAAAGGATTTGTTTTACACTTGTCTTTCTCAAGTCATTGATGCCATGGGGAGATGGATGATGATGGGTAAATAATGAAATATGAAATGTAAAGTTAATGGAAATTATGAAAAGCTTCAAGAATTTTATGTACATGAATTCCCAGTTAGATGACTACCTAGAAATAGAAATTGCTTACCCAACGTTACCTTCTCCTAGTGGATGATGGTTTGAGGGACAATTGTTGAACTCTGGCTCGCCTAATGTATGTTGATTGTTGATGCTTCAAAGGAATCTTTGATGAGAAATCTGAAGATGACCTAAAGAACATTGATACAATTGATGAACTATTGGTGTTGTTGCTGCAAACTATAAGAGTTGATCCAAATGTATTGACTGCTCACTGAACTTATTGCTACATAAATGCTTGAAAATTTGAAAAAATGGAAAATGTTGAAAATCGATGCCGATAGGTGGATAAGCATCTCATGTTGATTCAAAATCATCTCCATGCTGAGATCTAGTCTTGGAATGTGTGCAACCATTCAAAGCTACAAATTAGCTATAGAAAGAAGAAAAATGAAAAATGTTGAAAGTCATGGTTGATATGTGGATAAGCATCTTATACTGATTTGAAATCATATCCAAGTCGCAATTTAGTCTTTGGATGCATGCAACCATCCAAAAATGCAAATCAGCTACAGAAAGATGGATGTAACTGCTTAGAAAAATGCTGATATTTTTTATAAAATCAATTTGAAAACATGTCGGTGCATTTCTTGTCATGCATTTTCTGCAAATTTCGCCCATGTTATACACAATTTGTTGTATGGGGCACAAAACCCATGTCGTGGAAACTATTTATTCATTTCCATTTATTCTCAAATGAAGCTGCAAAATTGCCTCTGCAAATAGTCATTTACAAGAAATTTTGGAAATTGTATAAAAAAATTGCTTCAAAGATGTACCTGAAAATTCTTCATTATGCATTTTCTAGATATTTCTCCCATAGATTACTCAATTTTCTGCATGGGGCACAAAACCCATGTCTTAAAAAATTTCAATTATGCCTTATCTGCTTGCAAATGTGGTGCAAAGATCATCCCTGAGAATAAAACTCTGGTAGTAACGGACTTTTTGTAGCTGCAAGAAAATCATTTTGATTTTGAAAAAAATGATTTTCAAGAACATAGTTAATCAAAGAATATGTTTATGTTCTACGACTATGGATGTTGAATGAAAAGGACATCTCCACCCCTCCCCCACACTCAAAATATTGCATGCCCTCATGCATGTGAAGTTGGGGAAGAAAAGGTTAATGGCAACATAAAGCACCAACAACCCATTTGCAGCAAGCAAAAAGCCAATAATAGTACTAGATCGAAAGGCATGAACTTGAGCTAAGGCACCTAAATTATTGCACATTTTGAAACCTTTTAAAAGTACTTTGTCATTTACCATGAGAAACCCTTTGTATGCCATAAAAAAATTGAAGGAATCGATACCTTTCTCCTTAACAAGGGTCAACACCTTCATTCCAACTTGTAACATTCATGTGAAAATCATAATCCATGCAAGATTTCTCTACCTTCTTTACATATGCTTCAAAATCCTCAACAAGGTTGCCATTCAACGGGATCACAGAGTCAATCTTCATTATTGTTCCTTCTGCTAATGTTGTCGCCTGGGATGACATATTTTCATTCACATCAATGATATGCACTTCATATCTAGCCTAAATGTTTTGGTTGAACAACAACACTAACTCCATCTTCAATGTAAACACCTGTCATCATGTGCAAAAAATATGTTCCAGGAATAGCAGCCACAAGCTATGATTTGGTAAACTCAACCTCCATGGATTTAAAATATGGAAAATGGAAATTTATTGGAAACTCATTTCAGTTCTCTGGCACAAAACGCTCAATAGTAGGTAACAATGTGGTTGATAATGCAATTATTCCAAAAAAGTAACTCATGAGAATGGCATTAACCAAGTCTTTTGATAAGAACTTTAACAACAAAAATAGCGAAACAAGCACACCACTTCCAATTAGAGGAAAGTGCATTGCATGCTCCTTTGACATGGTATCTAAAGGTGGGGCAGGCTTGACTGAGGACGTGGATCTCCATGAAACAACCCAAATTCTAGCAATTGTCTCAAAGCAACACTCACATCAACTGTGAGAAAATCAATTGCACTGATGCCAACTTCTTCAATAGCTTTTCGCCAAATTCATCAACAATAAGATCTGCATTTCAACCAAGGTTTTCAAGACTAATTCCATTCATAAATGAATCTAGAATTCGATACCACTTGATGCAGACACAAATACTTAGGCCTTCTTTTAGCTACAAACACCTTCCGGTGTTGACCTTGTAAACCCCGCATCATAGATCTATCTCCACTAGTATTCATTTAGATTACCATGGATTAAAAATACCAAGCCATTATCCAATTCATTAAACAATTTACCTTGCCACATTGTTATGGAAACTATAGAAACAATCAAACTCAGTTTGACAACATACAATAGGGAAATTAAATCTATTCCTCTAGATCACAATAGTGAAGCATTCGGTCATTGATATCGGAATCCAAACTTTCAAGAAAACATACACTCTACATGAGTAGAATAAACATTATTGGAATCAAAGCTTTCTACCACAACCAATGGTTGTTACCATAATCATTTAATTCTACTGGAATCAGTTTCTACAGGATTCTTAGTAATCTTCTCCTCAACTTTGTTGTGGCTCTATCTGTAATTTCAAACAAGACTGTGTGCCCATATGCTCTCTCCAACATTCCCATAGACTCTGCATTCACTCATAGATAGACTATGTTTCTATCTAGGTTCATAATCATATTTATTTAATATTTGAACTTCCAAAATATGAATTATAACCTCATCAATAACAAAAACATGCTTACAGGTTTATCTTCCTGTAGCTAACGCTAGAGCTCTTACCTTGAAGTGGCTCGAATCCATTTCCCAAAATGTTTGAAGTTTCATTCTACAGGTTCTTGTCACAACTTCCTCATTCCTTTCCAATTGATTTCTACCTCTATCTTTGCATTGAGCCTTCAACTACCGGAAATATTCATACCTTGTCTCAACGCTCTTCAATGGTGGCAAATACTCTCACGAACCCATGCATTTCAAGATGATCATAGTACTTGGATTTGATGTTACTATCACAGATTCTACACCATCAACCTTCAACAATTGTAAATACCCTAATGGAATGACTTATACCAAATCATGATTTTCCATAAAAACACCCAATCAATCGTATCATATCGTATTTCTTGAATTAAGAAAACAAAGAAGTTTTAATTACCCTTTTCAACAATCTCCATACCAACGATATGTAATATACTTTAATTTGATTGGTTCAAATCTGGAAGACGATGACTCCAAAGCTCTGCATCCATTAATTCATGAAACCACAATCCTTTCATAGGTCCAACGATTCCTCTTACATCATGATCAGATCCATTTTTCATGGATCTAACAAAAAAAACAGAACAGATCACGGATATTCAAGCCCGTCTGCAAAAATTTTGGGATATATCAGTTTGAGGAATCTTTTGTAACTCCCATATCCCGCAAAATTTCAAGTAACCATCTATATGGAACCCAAATGGGTTCGTTCCCCACAAAACCCATATGGTGGATTTTCAATATTCTTCTTAATTTGCTCGCACTTTCCCCCTAAAAACTTCCTCTCCAAGATTGAGAAACACTTACTTCCAACTATCTCGTTGCACAAAGTAATTCTTCTAAAAACTCTAGTTTATATTTTGACTTATGCTCATTTCCAATAGAGGGAGATGGAAAAGAATTCTCAAATTTTACAACATGCCTGGACTTGAGTTTTCCAGTCCCTTGGTTGTCATCTTCTGTAGCTTCAATTGTGCAATCATCATTCTATACATTGGCAGAAGACAAATGTTCAACCTTTTCTGCTACAATATTTTCTTGTGTCATTCTTTCAATCTTTGCACCAAGAACAATTTCAAGAGCTGGTGAATGTGATCTCTCAGTTTCTTCCTTCCAGACAGTATAATGACCCACTTTTCCTAGCGAAGGAGACGGGTTAAATCTATTTGAAGCATACCTTTGCAACCATAACATATGACTAGTTTTCGAAATGTTGAGCGTTGATGTTAAGGATGATCGATCTAAGACTGAGGTTGACCATCCATCTATCTATCATCTCTGAATCACTGAAGCACTTGTCAAAAGCAAAGGGAACTAAACCATTGACGTTGAATATGATTATGTATGAATCAATGTTCTCTTTGATTCCATGTTGCAAAAGAAGATATTAAATCTTTTCTAAAATGTTTGTCTTTTGTGCATCATAGGATCATGGGAATGCTAAAAAAACGGCTCGTAATAGAATGAAGAAGATGTTGATGTTGATGCTATGATTCAAACTCATTCAAACCATGGAAAATATCAAAACAATGCATTTTCAAATTTCATGTATTGTTGGTACAGGAATCTTGTACCTATGTACTGAAACAAAAAAAAATGTGAGCCTTGGATCTGCATGAAGTATATCTAATTCACCAACAAAGGATTTATGATATGAAGAAGGTACCAATATGATGATATGTCCCAAAGATGAGAAAAATGACAGTCCTTTAACCAAAATGCTCCACCACTGCCATAATTCTATGAAGGCTTGGATTATAGAAAGAAAATATATTTGTTGAAGTTCATCTAGTCTTTGACATTCTCTTTTATTACTTTATTCAAAAAAATTGTTTCACTAAACTTAGACTACCATATGCATCATTTTAAAATATTATTTATTCACTATCCTACCTACTTGGTAAAAGGGAGAGCCTCTTCTCAAGTGTAGGAGTGCTTCCAGTAAATCCATGTGCGCAACAAGATTAGGAATACACTCATATCCAAGTATAGAAAATGTAACTTGATGGTTGTCTAGATATGAGAGGCCATCTGATCCAATTGACTTGATGCCAAGAAGTGTTGAAGGAGGAAGTGGTGCTTAGGCCAGATGATTTCCTGGAACCAGTCTTCAATGTAGTCACTCATCCTTATGCTCTCTTCTTCATTTTTACTAACTTTCATGCTCTCATTTGTCATACCCTACAGATCTTCAAACATTTAGCTCTTGTATAAAGGACCTGGGTACAAATTTGCAAGAAACTCTTCAATCTCAAGTTCCAATGCCTTCTCTTCATCGAATGTTGTCCATGGATTTTTAGTCGCCTTTGCAAATTGGCGAGGATAGTCAAAGAAGACTTCTAGATCTGGTTGTTGTAAATCTGGCTCATGGAACTTTGGCTTCTCTATTTCTCCCTGAGATGCAGATCTGTCTTCAATTGCCACTAAGATCTGAGAAATTTCTTGAAGCAACATCCTCTTTCACTCAACAACTCTTGAACATATTTGAAGGCTCTTTGATGGCTGATAATCTCTATCTTTCACATGGATTAGTGCAAAGGGGGGCCTTTTTGAATCAAACATTGCTACTTCTATACTAAGCAAATTTGAAAACAAAGCATGTACTTGGACGCCTCATGCTACTAAGACCTTGTTGTCATCAAGTTATCTGTTGACATGAGTGGATTTTCCTTTCCTATACATCAAACTTTAAATGAAAGTACTGGAAACAAAATTATCAATGCCTATTCCATTTAGCATCTCCCCGATAATGGCGCCAAAAATGTCAGTCAATTCTATTACCATAATTATGTTACATTAAATTCATCAATTCAGTGTTCGTAGACTTGTGTGATGTCAGAAAAATATATGCAGGAGTAGACAACTATCTATAAGCTAAGAAATCTGAATAAAAAATGTCAAGAACAAGAAAAATCAAATGACCTTATGTTGTAGGTCGAGTCCTATGGATTTTCAGCAATCTCTTGGATTCTCAGGGTTAACAAGCATTCAGATCTCTAATGCACACCACACTCAGCCGGTCACATTGACAGAAATGAAAGGCTACAAAATTAAACTAAGGTCATTGGACTTATATTTCAACTATTAACCACATTCATTTGCTTGACAAGTAAGAGCATCAACTGGTTTTTTGATCACTAAAGAAACTTAGCCTTCAATTCCAAACTTTGCAGGGAAACCACACTTGCAGTAATTGAAAGAGCATAAAGAAATGAACACGAAATGAAATGAGAAACTATTGAAATGACATGAAAATGAAACTATTTTGGAAGCATACACCAGAGAAAGGGGGCCTTGCCTCTCTTGGCATATACTGCCAAGAAGGACTATAGTAGAGAACTCTTGATAAGCAACAACAAGCTCTTTATTCCAACATCAAAATGATTACAATGATCCTTCACTTTAATATGGAACTCTATGCTCCGGCGTTCATCTCTCTAACTCATTCACTATTGAACTATGAACTGAATGATATTCTCTCATATTTATACATATAGCTTCTCCTTCACAAAAGAAAAAGGAGATACAACAAGATGAGATCATATCTTAAACAAGTGGATCTACAACCAACAAATCTTAGATCCTAAACATGTGGATATATCCTCCACCAAATATTGGATTTGATCTAAGATAGTTTGAATAAGATAATAACAACATATCCCATGATATCCATGCGCCCAAATTCGTGGGTATGGGTCGCCACTTGGTCAAACCACTTAGTTACAGAATTGTAGGCTAGTTAGACCAGTTTTGGAAATCTCAACCATACGCCCCTTGTTTTTCACTTTTTGCAGATTTTCCTCATGAGTCACCTAAATGACCCTATTCTTCACAAAACCCATATTTTATATTTTCTATATTCCTCTTCATATGTTAATAAATTACATGGAAAGTTTGACTATCAAAATTGCCAATTAGTTGTAGAATTGTCAACTGTTAGAATAATAGGTGTGCTTGTTTTCACCATAGACAATATAGCAATATTTTCACCCAACCCTAGGCACAAAGGCCACCCCTGATCACCTTAACCTTGATAGATAGAATAATTTTGGAAGCAAACCCTAGAACCAATAGCCAACTAAGGTAGTGTACCTCTCTCGAGAGCTAGCATACCAAGTAGAAAGTCCAAACCATAACCAAGCAGAAAGTCCAACCAAACACCAAGTCACCACTGTAGCAGCTGCAGCTCTCCTCCAGTCATGCGTGCCACTTGTCCTTATGCAGCTATGAGAGTGAGTGTATCAAATGAGCTCTAGTGCCCTCTTATTTATAGTCCTCCAAGTGACCTAACTAGGTCGACTTCTACTTCTAGAGGATAATAATTTAATATAAATTATTATCTTGTGTCGACTTGTCTTCTAAGGTTATTTCCTAACTTTCTAGGGTTTCTCTTGCTTCCCAAAATATTCTAGACTCGTCAAAGGTTACACATAGAGGTTAATACCTCCCGCATCTATCGTAATATCAACACTCCCTCCTAGCTAGGGAGGTATTGAAGGCAATGGTCTTGAGCACAAACAGACCATTCAACTGGTAGCATCATCATAGCCACACAGACTATCTCATGATCAAATCATGAGCACCATCATCACTATCCAACTAGATAGTCTCCATGGCTATTAGAACAATGTCATCCAATAGAACACAACTGTGTCTATTCATAGTAGTATACAACTACTATCAAGTGGTGCACAACCACTCCTAGTAGCACACTGCTACTATCCAGTGACACACAGTCACTACCAGTGGATCACATCCACCACAATAGCATACAACTACTGTTCAGAGACATATAGTCTCTACAACAATCATATCATCTAATATCAACCTGCATAAACAATATCATGATACAAATTGAGTCATCTAGGCCATTCTTCCACTCACATCTGTGAGATATAGAAGAGCATCTTCCCTTGAAAATTTAAACATCATCCATGGGTTATCTGGACTATTCTTCCCAAGCATAGAAGAATAATTGTCCCTGATTTCTGAACTTGGACCATTCAACCTAACTAGGCCATTCTTCTAGCACTAATTAGAGTGCAACATGGAGAGAATGTGATATGAAAATAGAAGGTTGACTTGTTATGCTATGCAAGCACCCTCTACTTCATTAAAATAAACTTTACAGGACCTTGCTTCATGTGTATAAATATGCAAGATAAAATTATGTGTTAAGTTCATGCATCTTCTTGTAAATGTTTATGTGTGAGGAATTGTTCTTTTAGATAGTTAAATATGTACTTTAAACAAATACACAGCAACACAACTTGCAGCAAATAAACCATCAAACTCACAACAAGAACAAGCTGATAAAGGAGTTCACCCCCCTCCGGGCTACATATCCTTGAGCCTCCATCAATGGACTTGGCTCTCTGGGATTAATTTGTCAAAAGTTCTTTTACAAGTTGTTTCTCAACTCCAATGGAAAAACAGACTGTACCATTGGGATCAAAACACATAAAAACCCCAAAAATGACTAATAGAACTCTGAAAACAGATCATGGCTCATCTGGGCATGACCTCTTCTACATGTGGCCATAAGCTTCCCTGAGCTTCTCTTTGGCAAAAACACCAAACCATGTCCTCCATCAATGAGGGCTTCAAGCTCCCTGGAGCTCGCTGAAACTTCAATGGTGAAAAACTCGTAGAATAAGTCTTCAAATGGCCTTGATAACAGTGCCAATGGATCCAGGACGTCCAAAAACCCCTAGCTGGGCTTTTACGGCACCTCAATCGACCAAAAGATGAAGAAGTTAGGCCTCCTCCATTTTCCTCCTTCAAGCTTGTTGTCTCTGCATCTACAAAACGCACCCTTGTTGTTTGAACCTGGCTCACACGCAAATTTAAGCGTGAAAACCCAGCACCGGGCGCAACCGCACCAACGGTGAAAATCGTAGGACGGTTAAGGGCGCGCCAACCCCTAACCGCCTAGGCACCTGGGCGTGTGAATGGTCATGTGACCGCGCGCTAAGGTAAAAGAGCCAAACAGTTACAACCGTGCCAACTTCCCGCCCTGGTCATGGGCACATGGTATAAAGCATAGAACCACGGGCTTTGACAAATGGGGCTAACACTTAAAACCGTTTTAACCATATTAAAAAAAACCCCGCACACACTATATATTATAGTGTGGTTACATGTTATATGGCGCGCGCGTATGTATAACCACTGGGCATATGTATGACCACCGAAACTGTGGGCTGGGGCTAAGCCCCAGCCCGACCCCCCACGCCAAATTACACAACAGTGAACTTTAAATGTATATAAAAACGTTACATAACAAGAACTAATGTGGTGGCGCGTTGGTAACTCGGATTGTGCAAAGTCTTTACACGGTGGGGAGGTCCGGGGGTCGAACCCCATGGCCTCCATAAAAATTTTAATTAACAAAACAAATAGACCAATACCGGGGTGCCACGTGGCAGCCCATGATTGGGCCACGTGGCACCATGCCATTTGCCCAAAATCTACCACGTGTCGCAATCTGATTCACTCACTGTCAACCAATCAAAAACTGCCACGTCAGCATGTATGGTCAAGCCACGTCAGCATCCGTACGAACTGTACGGACTGCACAGTCAGTATCCATTTTTTTCCATGTTTGACGATTCGGACAGATCGTGATATCTCTCGCTCCCGACGTCCGTTTGAGACGAAACGAGTTGCGTTGGGTTCGCAACGACGAGGCCTACGCTCACATTCGTTTTGAGGCAATTCCGAGAATGTTTATTTTTGAGCTAAAATTTGACCCCTGGTCCAGATTTTGATCAGAATGAGTCTTCCCTAGGGAATGATTGTCCTTGATTATTGAACTTGGACCATTCAACCTAACTGGGCCATTCTTCTGGCACTAATCACAGTGCAACCTGGAGAGAATAAGTCTTTTCTAGGGAATGACTGTCCGAACCATTTCGTATGGAAATGATTGTCCTGCACCAACCTCCTACATCGAACCATTCTTCGAAACTGCTCATAACTGTGAACTTCGAAAGAATGACTTCCTAGAGAGGTGGACCATTCTACTTGACCACTTCTCAGAGTGACTGCCAAGGAGAATGACTGTCCTAGACCATTCCCCCACACTAGCCACAAGGGGAATCATTGTCTATGGTACATCAACAATCTATCAAACCATTTTGGTTATGAAAATGATTGTCCGTTCTAGACCATTTTTCGAACTGGAAAATGACTGTCCGTCAGAAATCTTGGACCACTTTCCGAATTGGAAAGTGACTGCCCAACCTGGACCATTTTACAAAATGGAAAATGAATTTCCATCAAGAATCTTGGACCACTTTCCAGACTAGAAAGTGACTTCCCAACCTGGATCATTTTCCAAACTGAAAAATGATTGTCCATCAAGAATCTTGGACCACTTTTCAGACTGGAAAGTGAATACCCAACCTGGACCATTTTCCAAACTGGAAAATGACTATCCATATATCAATAACATATCAGTTCTCCCTCCCAACCTAGGGAGTAATCACTTCCCTTTCCTATAAGGAAGTCATCTCCACGAGTTCCAGCATGTCCCTTAAGTACGCAAACTTTTCATCTTGGACAGAGGCTTTACCAAAATATATGATATCTTCTCATCAGTGGAGATATACTGGAGAATCACTTCTCCCCTCTCAACTTTATCATGGAGAAAATAGTACTTGATATCAATGTGCTCCGACCTGTCCTGGAACACTGGGTTCTCTGAGAGCTTCACACAGCTATGCTTATCACAATATATCATGGTCGAATCCAACACCTGATCAAACATTCCAGAAACTAGCTTACGAAGCCACACTGCTTTCGTACAAGCATCACATGCTGCAATATACTATGCTTCTACAATGATGAGTGCAATAGACTTTTGTTCCCTACTAGACCATTATATTGTGGCAAAGATCAAACTGAAACATATCCAAGAAGCAATTCTTCTGTTATCTGCACTCCTTGCCCAATCTGAATTAGTAAATTCATGCAGTTGTACATCACTGTTTGAGGCATATCTCAAACCATAAGTAATCGTCCCACAAAGATATCTCAGGATATGTTTTGCAGCTATCCAATGCTCTTGTCTAGGTTCCACCTGGAACTGGCTCAACATGTTCACAACAAAGAAAATGTTTGGCCTAGTATTCACCGAATACATCAAGAAGCCAATCAACTACCGTTATAGGGAGGAGTCTATTGGATCAAAATCTCTCAATTTATTCAAATCTGTCATCATGGGAGTTTTCCATGGATTTGTAATCCATCATCTCGGACTTCTTGAAGAACCATTTTGATACACTTCCTATGTCATAGAAATATTTCACCATGCTTCTATTGTGCATGAGAGGCTTTGCACCAAGTTGCTTGAATTCATACAAGGTCTTATTCCATCTGCATACATGGGTCTCTTTCTCAAAACCTTGAGTTTTCTCTACATATGCTTCTTCCTCAATTGCTCTATTGAGAAGAACAGTCTTTCCAATCCATGGATACTGCAAGAGATATAATGGCTCAGATAGAGTTATATCTGGTTTACTGGAACAAGTTGTCATCATATTCTTCTCCATCCTTCTGGGAGAACCCTCTAGTTTGGAATCTTTCCTTGTATCTATCAATACTTCCATTCATAATTATTTTACATACATTGTTATTCATCACAACTTCCTTCCATTCCTTCTGCTTGAATGCTTCTAGTGGGTTCAAACCATGTTGGTAGTCTTATGATTCTCGGTATAATAATTGGTTCAATTGGTTGTTCTGGATTTTCTTTCTTTCTTGGAATCTTCATGTTCTTCCTCATGTTCTTCTTTAACGTTGGAGTCCATGGAATCTTCTATAGATTCTATGTCCTTCCTTCCTGAAGGTTCCAACTTCTTCCTTTCGTTATAGGAACATAAATGTAGATGGACAACCAAGGATACTCAAGGCTTGTTTTCGAAGAAGACTTCTTCTAGAGTCAAATTGAACACGTGTTGTGTATCATGACTGCTACTTCCAATGAAGAACATGGAAAGATACTTCAGATTCTTCAATGGATCATATCATTGTGGATTAGATCCCTCCTAATCCTGGCTTCATGCCTGAATGAGAAATATGCATGCTCTTCTTTTGGAATTCTGCAATCATCTCCCTCTATTTGAGAGAGTCCATGCTTTCGTCTGTATCCTTATTGCTTTCTGCAAACTGTCACAAGTCTATTCTAGTTTCCTCTTGATTACTGACTTCTTTTTGGTCTGACTCCTTCTGGGTCTCTTCAAGTTTGATTCTAATTGTGGCTCATCTGGAAGTTATTACTTATATAATAGCTTCCACAGAAATTGTCACCAAAGATGGTCAACGTACTTCATCCTTTTCATATACATTACTTGACTAGTAATCATTGTAATAACAATATTTATCTTATTATTCTTCCATGGGTGTTGTTTCACTGCCCATATTATCTTCTAAGAAATAGATACAGAGGAACTATGTAAACATGGTATGTACAAGGACTATGTTACAGAAGAATATTGTTACCTTGACTAGTAGAAAACATTTGCTTCATCCTGCTTGACTTTCTTTGAGGGTTCCTTTTCTTTGGAAACTGTTGCTTCGTGTGTTTCCTTCCTTTTCTTTAGCTCGAGACACTGGTTGATGTAGTGACCATATTTTCAACAGTTGAAGCATTGTATTTTTGACATATCATTTTCTTGATTTGGTTTCTTCCTTGAGACAAACTTTTTCTTATTCCTAAATTTCTTAAACTTTGTTGTGTAGGCTTGATCATCATCTTTCTTTTGGGATTTCTCTTTTGTGCTAATCCTTGATTATTCTCATGCACAAAAAGTCCAAAGTTCTTCAAATGTGGGATACTCAGTTCTTGTGTTCATGCTTGTGGAAAATGCATCCCATGTCTTGGGAAGAACATTAAGTACTAAATTTACTAGTTCCTTTTTTGAAAAAATTCCATCAATAGCTTGTAGTTGATCTCTTAACTGAGAGATTCTTACAAAGTATGATGTTACGTTGTCATCGTTATTCATTTTCATGTCACGTAGCTCATTCTTCAGACTCGTCACTTGTCCAATATTTATGACTGAGAAGAGGTTAGTTAGGGCATCATACATCTTCTTAAATGAGTCAAGATAAGAAATGTAGGGTATCAAATGGTCCTTTACAGAGTCCACTATGATGCTCATAGCATTGATGTCATTGTCCTTGAACTTCTCCATAACTGCAACATTCTAAGGTTCCTTCCCTTTTCCAACTTCAAACTGTGATTTCATGATCTTGCCTTTCACGATATCCAACACTTTATTCTTGGCAAGGATGAGGTCAATCCTTGTCTTACATGCTCTGAAGTTAGAAGCCCCTTCTAACTTGTTTTTTTACTTCATAGAGTATGTCATGATTACTTTGACTTGGTCAACCTTTGACTTTGACCAAAAACTCAAACGTGACGCATTGGCTAACTGAGAGTACTAGGAGGTGCGCTAGGCTAGGGTGTACTAGGCTATCCAGGAATTAGGTCAAGCTCTTCACTTAAGGTGCCTCAACACGAGGGTTAGGTTTTTTGTTGCTACATCAAAACTCGGACTGCAACTGCAACTACAACTGAGCAAATCCTCCCAATATACCTCCCAGTGGTTAGAATGTCTGAAGATAGTGTGGGCCCATAACCTGTTAGAATAATATATGTGCTCGTTTTCACCATAGACAATATGGAAATATTGTCACCCAACCATAGGCACAAAGGCCACCCCCAAGCACCTTAACCTTGACAGATAAAATAATTCTGGAAGCAAACCCTAGAACCGATAGCTAGCATACCAAGCATAAAGTCCAACCAAAGATCAAGTCACCACTGCAGCAGCTGCATCTCTCCTCCAGTCATGCTGGGTCGACTTCTACTTTTGGAGGATAATAATTTAATATAAATTATTATCTTGAGTTGATTTGTCTTCTAAGGTTATTTCCTAACTTTTTAGGGTTTCTCTTGCTTCCCATAATATTCTAGACTCATCAAAGGTTACATGTATAGTTTAATACCTCTCGCAGCTACCGTAATATCAACATTGTAGGCTAGTTAGACCAATTTTTGGAATCTCAACCATACATCCCTTGTTTTGCACTTTTTGCAGATTTTCCTCCTGAGTCACCTAAATGACCCTATTCTACACAAAACCCATATTTTAGGTTTTCTATATTCTTCTTCATATGTTCATGAATGATGTGGAAAGTTTGACTAACATAAGTTCCAAGCAGTTGTCGAATTGCCAACGACTACAGAATTGCACAAGTAAGTTAGGAAATAACAATATCTACCCTAAGTAATAATAAAAACATGGGGAATCAACCATTTCAGTGTAAGTTTTCCATGTGAAGCTCGTATAAGGTAGAAATGGTCAAATGCAAAAATATGAGTGATAAAAGGAATGATGATGAAGGGGTAAAGTGAATGAAAAATGACTAAATGACATCGTGAAATGTGTTATTTCTGAAGTCTAACAGATAACTCCTATTACAAGATATACAATTCACAAGATAAGATGGTTCTTCAAATATGTCTCATTGATGTATATATGTGAGATAAAGAGGGATAGAAAGAAATAATGCATCAACATGACTATAATTAATGCAATGATAATGAATGGGGGTTATGGTGAGGAGTTTAACATGCCCCTCCCCTCAAAACAAGTTTTACCCTCAATGTTGATTAAATGTCGATGTTTAGTAATGAAAAACTCATATTCCCAAGTCACATCTTATGTTGGTAGGTTCTTCCACTTGATGAGGTACTAAGTAATTGTTGAGGTCCTTAGTTGTTTGGTCCATGTTCAATGAGTATTTCAGGTTATAATATGATTTCCCCCTCTTAATCAAGCTATATCAAAAATCTTGAACTAGGATCTTGCACAGATCTTGTCACTGGTTACCTTCTTTAAATCAAAAACCGAAAGATCGAATGTAAACATGAAGGAGGAGGCAACTCCAATTTGTAATCCATATTATCAATCATCTACAACATCTTATAGAGACAATAATACTTGGGTGCTAATGTATTGTTCTTCTTTTTTTGCTTGAGGGATATATGTTTGTATGGTTACGGCCTCAAAAATATCCAAACCCCCACTTCAAAGTGCCTTTCATTGTGATGTTGATTTTCTTGTTGTCTCTTCATGTTTTGTGTTGTAGCAAAATTGTCCTTCAATAGTTGGATAACCTCTTGTTGGTGTTGGACGTGATCCTCCACTACTTGAACCTTAGATTTCCCTCTCAAGGGTGATGTGATAGATGGAGGATGATATCGATAGAGTGTTATAAGAAAGGAAATTTTGGGTGAAGTGTGGAAGGAAATGTTGCACCACCATTCTACCAAAGGTGACCACTTTACCCATCGTGACTACTTATCAAATGGAAAGGAATGTAGATAACATTCTATACATGTATTCACATTCCTAGTTTTCCCATTAGATTGGTTATGGTAAGAGGAGTTGCAAGCCAATTGAGTACCCAAACCAGAAAGCAAATATGTCCAAAACTTAGGAGTGAAAATGGAATCTATGTTGATTACAATAATCTTTGGGTTTCCGTGTAGCTTCTAAATAGTTTCCATGAATGTTACAACTACCATACTACATTAAAAGGATGAGAAAGTGGGACAAAATAGGAATAATTTGTAAGTTTATCCACCACCACCATGATGACATTCTTCCCTTAAGAATTCGGTAGACTTGTGATAAAATCCATTAAGACCTCCTCCCAACATTGACTTGGTATGGATAAAGGTTCTAGAAAACATGAGGTCATTATCATCTCTCCTTTGTTCTATTAGCAAACCAAACACTCCACCACAAACTTTTGAACATAAGTTTTCATACATTCTTAGAGGAATTTCTTCTTGATCTAGTGATAAGTTTTTTGAAATCCTAAGTGTCCACCTCTAGAAAATTGTGCAGTGCATAAAGGACCTTATGTTTGAGTTAATATTTCTTACATAAATATAAGTGAATCATCATTCCAAACAAATTTGTTTAATGCACTAAGGTCATGTTTTAGTTTCTAAATGAGTTGTCGTGTAGTCTGGTCCTATTGTCATTCTACCCTTTCTTCTCACCTTTCACCCAATTAGCTTGTTGTTACGAGGAAAATCTCTATATGGCTAGGGTAAACCACAACAGACGGAAATAACTGCATAAATCAACTCTCTTCTCAGGTATGCTATGAAAACAAATATGCTAGCAAGACAAGATAAAAGGCCTACCTCGTCCAGACATTCGATGAAGTCCATCATTGAGCACTTGACCAAAAGCAATATACCTGCCACTAGTCCTCAACAACCAAGCAAAGCAAGCATATGGTGATAATAAATGATGTTAGCACGGTCAATAGCATAATTTATTGTTGCCAATAAGCATATTTTTATAGATCAGAACTTAACAATTAAGTTATATAAATTTCTTGGAATTAGTGCCTGAAGTGGGAACTACAAAATATCAAGGAGAACCTACTACTTGATAGGAGTGGGCTAACTCTGGAGCCATCTTCCTTTCCAAATTATTTTTCTTTCAGATTTTTCAGTGGTCCGTTTTTAAGACCATTTCAGAAATCTGATATATTTTCTGAACATCTGGATTGGTTTAAAATGGGATATAACTTTGGGATAAGTTTCTAAAATACATGGAACATTGATCCATACGAAACTCAAACTACCCTAAAAATTTAATCTAATTCAAGCCCATTTAGTTAATTTACTCCTGTTTGATATGCATCTCGCCTACAACATGATTTTGGCGATATTTTTGTAAAAATATTTAAATTTATAAGGTAAAATAATTTTATCCTATAGAATTTGAGCGAATCATTTTTAAAATAGCTAATCTCGATTTTGAAAAAACCATGAAAAATTAGCTCATGAGCGAAATTTAACCCCTAAAATCATCCATGATTTTAATGTGCTTAACCCTTTCTACTACATCACAACAATAATTTTGAATATCAAAGCCAAAATTCATGCAACAAAGCGACTAAAACGATGTTCTTTGCTCTTCAAATTTTTCAATAAATGAATTGTTCGACGCAAGTGGTACCATTCACGTTTGCCCGCTTATTGAAAATTTCTCCTTTGCAAATGTAACTCATATCTGGCATTTTTCCAGGTCTATCAAATGAATGCCATGAAGGAGAGCAAGAAAATTTATTTATTGGAGAGAAAACTAATATATTCGATTTGTGGAACTGAAGCTCTCATAACACTGTCAAAGCAATGGGATACTAGCTCTCTTGCACCCAAAAATCAACTTTATTTACAGGAACTTCTGGCTTTTAAAATGCAGAATACATGGAAAAATCATTACCCCAGCGACCATTCCAGCCATGATATCCACCCCATCTCGTTCATCTAATCTTTGACGAATAAATTAGACAAAATTTAATGGACATCAATAAAATACGACTTATTAAATAGTGGCGACAACGATCTTTGCAGGAAGCTATCTGAATAGTGGCGACAACGATCTCTCTTATTGTTGGTGGTTATATTCTTTGCAGATCTATACAAGCACCCTCACAACGATTTATCTCTTGTTGGCAGCTATATTCATCCTCAACATCACAGGACCTGATTTTATTCTTGCATTAAAAAAAAAAGTATAGAGACTTCAACTCAACCGTTGTTCTTAACCAAACATCCAGTGTGAGCACATGTCCTTCTTGTTGGATAGAGAACTTCTGACCATCTTTAAAAGCTTCATCCACCCACCACTAACCAAGTTTGAGAA